>VMDO01020624.1:0-29153 GCA_007922755.1 Pedetes capensis
TACCTGGATGGGAGACCACCTGGGAACACCAGAAGCTGTAGGCTTGGGAGAAGGACCTGGCAACCCCCTCCCAAAAATCAATCTGCCATTGAAAACCCTATGAACAGCAGAGAAGCACTGACAATAGTGTTTCCCCTGTTGTACAGAGGGTCTCTATGAGTTGGATACCGACTCGACGGCACCTAACAACAACAACAACGATGACATAAAATTATGGCACAAGTGGGGAGGTGGCCAAAGAGGCTTCAGATGGCACACAATTAAAGCTTTTCTTACCTGAGGCATGTAGTGCTCATAGAGGCTGAGACCGTTGTCCAGGGTCAAATAGGCTCACAGGTCATTGACAGTTGGGTTTGCTCTACACATTTTTTTCTCAATAGACCATTTTTGTGTAAAAATCAGCTTTCCAATGTCTCCTAGCATAAGGAGAAATTACTTTCTTTACTGATATATTCTCCTTCAACTAATTTGCTCACTATTGCAAATTGTCTTCTCTAACCAAAAAATTAATAGAATCAGAATGTCATTAAAATCTTCTTAGACTTACTATTGTTAGTTTTTAAGTAAATTATTTAGAAATTTGGAATTATTTGAAGAATAATGTACTTCACTAAGGTAAAATGGACAATAGTACAAGTGGGCTTGCTGCTTTGATGGTTAATTTTATTACACTTTTCCTCACTTTCCCTATAAAATAATTACCTCACAGAAGAAGCTGGAAGCTTGAAATGCTACTGAGAGCTAATAGACATCCTGGTGCCTTAGACCAGGGGAACCTTTGCTGTCAACAGAAGCTGGTGAAAATGTACTGGGGCTTTCTGCATCACCCTGCCCTGGCCCGGTCTCTGGAAGCGAGATGACCAGGTGCAGGAAAGGAAGACATCTTGTCCTGTGCCTGAGCTCGGAGGAGACAGAGTTTTCATCAACTGGAGAGGTCAGTAAGCTCCATCAGCCGCTGACCTTCTCTCTCCAGCCTAAGCCATCAGTGCCCCTCAGGGACAATGACTCTGAAAACAACTGGACAGGAGAAAGAGGCAAGCGCAAGCAGCCTTTTCTGAAAAATCTTAGCACACTGGAGTACTTCAGAGAATGTAAGAAGACCTCAACCATAGGAGGAAAGTGTGAGGCATGGGCAATGGCTTAAAAAGACAATATACTGTAAGCTAAAGAGGTGTGATGAGATGAAGAATAGAAGAAAACTAAACTTTGGTTTGAGAATTGGAATATCGTTGGGTACAGGTAATGCTCGGGGCCAAATGTTTCTGGAGAAGAAGTTTGAGAAGCCCTTATACAATGTTGAAGACTTAAGGACTAAACTATGAAAGCAAGATAATAAAGTGAGAATCAGAGTGTAGGAGTCTTACCAAATGCTCCCCTGGGGAAAACTAGAGCCAATAGAACAGAAGTAATTATGCAAGAAATAATAGAAGAAAAATTCTCTGATCCAAAGAAAACTTTAGAATTAAATGGGTTTCATAGATTCTAGTAAATTTCCATAAAGTGAAACTCATGTCTAGACCAACTCTAAACATTTATGAAAGAAAATAAATAACAAAGAGAATATATATAAACTTCCAGGATGGGAACAAGTTACCGGCAAAAGAATAAAGATCATGCTGGCCTCAGCCTGTTCTCTGTAACTGTCTACCAGGGCCTGAGAAAGAAGTGACAACTGGCTCTTAACAGGAGATAGCTGGGCTCTGTTGTCATGATACCTTACTAATGATCTTTCCATTGTCTCGACAATTTATTTTTGCGTGCACCCATGTCTCCATAAAAGCATTTATGAAAGATGTGTGGGAGAGAAAATATTCCACACATACACTTAACTGTCAACAGGTGTAGCCTTTCTAGAAAACGGTGATGCACATGTCAGAAGCCTCTTTTTCACCTGACTTTGACTCCTCCTCAACCCTAGGGTTTAACCATGGATATGACAAGTTTTGCTGTGAGGTTAACATGGTGCATCTATTCAGAGCACCGTGGAAACCACTAAAGTATCCCATATCCCAGGATATGGGATGAAACATTCCTTCTAATGCAAATGTAAGATGCGATGCTTTTCAGATATTCGGCCGCAAAGGAGTATTGTTAACATCACTGAGACATAACAACAACAGAGGATATTTCTGATTGTTGTAAGAGATTGATGGCTGGCGCATGAAGACCCCAGGGGAGGGATGGCCCTTCTGGGTTCTACATTGCAGTGTTTCTACAGATTGCAACAGCTGCTTGCACAAAGTAGAAAGTTAAAAAGAGACTGTCTTTTTGTGTGTGCGCACCAATACATACACATACCAGTACTTGTTCTAAAAACATTTATCACATATGTTTTTTGTGTGGTGCTGGGGATCAAACCCAGTGCCTTCCACATTCTAGGCAAATGCTCTACCACTCACCTGCATCCTCAACCATATATATATATATATATGTATGTATGTATGTATGTATATATGTGTGTGTATGTATATATGTGTATATATGTGTGTATGTATATATGTGTATATGTGTGTGTGTATATATATATATATATATATATATATATATATATATATATTGATAGGTAATAGGTAATTGATAGGTTGATAGGTAATAGGTAAGTTGATAGGTAATAGGCATATCTGTTCTTTTTTAAAAACAGAAAGCAAATTCAGAAGCATGATTTCATGTTGCTGTGTGGTGTTAGCTTACATTTCTCCTTGTGGATTAGAATCTGAGATTAACAACAACAACAACATCACTAGAAAAAGAACACACACTGGCTTGTAATCCAGCATAAAGACACCCTACTTTCATGTAGTGTGCAAATGACAAAGAATTGAGCCCCCTGTCTGCTGAACTAGAAGGTGCCTGTCCAGGTCCTTCTTGCCGTCTTCCTCGTGCTGTCCTTCTCTCTAACTAGATGCCCAGTGTAGGCGATCTTCCCAGCTTTTCTTAAATGCCCATCAATCTGCCCTTGTTCCGCATGTCCTTCAGCTGGCTGCCATTGATGTCTTCTCTCCTGACCCAGCACCACCCACACAGGTGCCCTTGGCTTGCTGGGCAGATGTGCACAGGGGCGCTTGTCCTCATGCTGGGACAGGGTGCTCCCCAAGAGGGTTCCCTGGGAGGCAAAGCTGGAGAGGAGGATCCAGGGAAGACGTTAGCCAGGCCCAGCTGGGGACACACAGACTCTGGCCCATAGGCCTCTGCATACCCCAACTCCCGTCCTATTGAGAAATGCGGTTTTGGAGTCGAGGCCCCTGAGAGGAAATCGAGTGCATCAGGCAGCAGTCAGCCCCCGGGACAGAGCTCGCCTCTCCCCTTTATGGGAGGTTTCCACCCATCTCACGTTCCTGGGCCGTCTCCCCTTGCACACCATGCGCTTTGCAGGGTAGAAGTCTGTCTCTTCATCTCAGGTGCTCAGGAGCTTTTGTGGCTCTCACTAAACGTGGCTGACACATGTGGAGCAGAAACGGCACTCAAGGGATCTGCAGAGGGTCAGGACCAGCGGAGCGCGGGGAGGCTGTGCTGGACGGGGAGGCGGAGCAGATTCCCTCTCTCTTCCCGGCTCTTGCAGTGGGTCCCTGGTGGTGGGGGGAGTGGTCTACTCCTCTCTCCCTGCCACAAATTCTGTGCGATGTCTCGTGGCCACAGGACATCTTGGGGCTTCAGCTGACAGACAAATAAGGAAGTTATTTCCAAGACTTTTTCCCAGCTTTAACATGGAAGGACCTTTTGGTTTATTTACTAGGATAAACATATAATTCTCACAATAAGAGAATCCTAAATACTACTCTATTATGTTACTCATTTTTTGGTAAATGCACTTTAACTTTTAGTTTTGGTCTACTAACATGTAATAATTATTTCATGGTCTAATACACAAAGAAAGTTTAGTGTTTGCCAACACAATGAGCTGTAATTTGGCTTCTAAATTGCCTTCCCATAGCACATCACGTTATTATTATTTTTTAATTGGATAGCAGCCCCTGTTGAGTATCTATATTTCTTATTATACCCTTATTCATTTAAAACTTTCTTCCTTGTACCCATTACGCATATTCCAACTTGATTACTGTATGAAGAAAAACTAAATTAAAATGCAAATAAACTGTAGCGAACCCCCCTTGGACATGTTAGTTTGCATAATTGTAGAATTCTAATACCTTTGACAGTTCCTTTTTACATTTTAAATGTTCAGAGTTGCTTTGAATTGAATATTACTTTCTGTAGCTGATATTACTGAGTGATTTGCACCTGTGGCCAATCAGCTCAATTTTGTGGAAAATAAGACAATAACCCAGATGGAACTCAATTACAAAGGGACCTGAGCGTCAGGTGTCAACTTGTCCCAGTAGAATCTCAGAGTGTTTTAATTCCCCTGCCCTCTTCCTACTATTTCCGTCATAACCGTCTTTCCCTTCGGCTTCCGCGTCTATTGGACGAGGTCCCTCCTCATCCTGAGGGACCTGGGACTCACAGGCGGGCTGCCTTTGCTACGCAGACACATTCTTGGTGTTCTAGAAGGTAAACAGTGGAAATGAAGGGCGAGGACTTATGGTCACTCTTATGGTTTAAATCTAAAATGTCCCCCAAAGGTCCTGAGTTTGAACACTTGGTCTCCAGCTGGTGGCGCTGTTCATGGGGGCTGTGGAACTGTGGGAGGAACTGTGGAACTGTGGAACTGTGGGAGGTGGGCTGTAGCTTTGCAGAAGCAAGTCCCTGGGCTGAGCCTTTGGAGGCTTTGCTCAGACCCACAGTTCTGTGTGCTCTCTGCTCCTGACCCAACGTGATGTGAGTTCATCTGCTCCTGCCTCCCTGCCATGCCTGCTGCCTTAATGCTCTGTGATCCTCTAAGTGTGGACCCGCAATAAATCATCTCTCCCATAAGTTTGTTTTGGTCAGGCATCTGCCATGGCGACACACCAGCTGACTAACCCAGTCACTCACCTTCCTCTTTCTGTAGGGAAAAATTGGGAGGAAATTGGCAAAAACCCCCAAACTGGGAAAACGGCCTTTGAAGATCTGGTTTGTGAATTAGAAATCTAGGGAAAATGAAAGTAACTTGATTGGACGTTTGTACAAAACCCTTCACAAATCCCCCAAACCTGATTGGACAATTGGACTCAAAGCTGATTGGCTCAGGCCATTCTGTGGACAAGCTATATAAGCTGCTGCACTGCGGCAGCTTGCCCCTTTTTTGCCCAGACCACTGATGAGGAAACAGCTCACTCTCTCTCTCCACTGAGACCATCAATAAGGAAAGAACTCGATCTCTGCTGAGACCACTGACATGGAAGCATCTGCCCTTAAGGCTGTATAAGAGCTGCTAGCACTTAAACCCCTATGCTTCGGGTTTCTCCCCGCCCTTCTAAGGGTGGGGAGAGAGAAATAAAGAGCTGTGTTTGTCAACGCAAGGCAAAAGTGCCGGAAGCTTTTCCTTTCTTCCATCTCTGCCGGCATCCCGAGGGCCACAGGCGTCTGTGCCCCTCACTCAAGGGTCCCGAGTGAATTGTGTTTAGTATCTGTGTGTGTGGGTGGCAGCACTGCTAGTCCGAACATCTGGGGTGGACCGGGAGGCACACGCCCCACACTTTCCATTCCTCCCCTTTCCCCATATTCTTGTAGTGAAACTTTACCAGAACTGCATTTAGTGCGCTGCATGTCTGTCCCTCAGCCACCAGAGGGATTTCACTTCTCAAGCTGAGATAAAAGGGAAAAAGTAGGGGTAGGCATGTTAATGCATGAGTAATTTTTAAAAATATTAAGCTTCCAGACGGCTGTGAATTTCTGGGAAGGTGGCACAATTCGATTGTCCTGGGGACATGCGACTTCCTGGCTGGTGCTCCCACCTCAAAAAGGGCCGCTGTGAAGTGAAGCAATGGATTTGCATTTTGGAATATTTTGCCTCTGTGCTCCACGGAGGGCTATACCGTGGAAGTTCAGGCAGTGTGGGATGCGTACGTAGACTGCCCTGACTTGAGGTGCTACAACTTCAGCAAGAATATTGGGCCTTGGCAACCTCACGCAGCCTGGTCCAATAAATATGCAGACAATTGCCGACCGACCCTTCGGTCCCTGCCGTGACTAACTCACTGTCTCTGCCCTGCTCCTACCCCTGATCCTGGTGTGGGCTCTGCAAGCCCAAGTCTGCGGCCTCTTCCGCCTGGCTGCCCCATTCCAAGGCTTCCCCTGGATGCATGAGCTTAAGCTTCTGCTGTTAACTAAGCTTAGAAAGTTCTGGAAGGTGCTACATGGTGAGGAAGACATACTAAGGAAAACTCAAAAAGCTCAGCGCACTCTGACGTAACTTGGCAGAAACATTTCCAACATCTGGAAAGACTAAGAGCAAGCTCAAAGGGATCCTAATGGAAACTTGTTAGTATTGTAAGCATTAAAATGATATATTAATACTGTAATATTTATAATATATTTGAACATAATATTTTAAACATTTTTGTATTGTAATATTATTAATAAATGCATTTTTATGTTAGATATTAATTTTTTTTCTTTTCTTTCTTTTTGGCAATACTGTAGGTTAGAACCCAGGGCCTCACACATAATTTGCAAGTGCTCCACCATTGAGCTGCACCCCCAGGCCATTTTAAATTTTTTTGTATTGAGGCAGGGCCTCCCTAAATTACGCAGGCTGCTTCTGGACTCAAACTTGTGATCCTCCTGCCTTCTCTTCCAGAGCCACTGGGATTACAGGTGTGTGCCATGGTGCCCAGCTTAGATGTTAATTTTCAATATCAAAGATTTTACACATTAACACAATATTAGATATGTTTGTAATGCTAGTCATTGTTGTTGTTGTTGTTGTTAGGTGCCGTCAAGTCGGTATCCAACTCATAGCGACCCTCATAGGGTTTTCAATGGCTGACTGTTTTGGGATTGCCTTGGGAGTGGATTGCCAGGTCCTTCTCCCATTTTTGCGGTGCTGGGAATTGAACCCTGGTCCTCAGAGACTATAGGGCAGCACTCTACCAATTGAGCTAAATCCCAGCAATGCTAGTCATGTACTATAATAAACATTCCTTATCAGAACAGAGTGATTAGGATTTGCCATCTAATGGTACTTAGTGAATGAAGTCTGTTTGACAGTGTGCAGACACCAATGCTGGTGTGTGGACAGGCAGATGTTTCTGCTTCCGCTCTGGGCTCTGTGGCTCCCTCCTTTCTGAGCTGCTCACCCCATTAGTGGGGGACAGGGGCCAGGGGATCACTGCTGTTACTGAGACAGCACGTGTTACCAGGGGAGGGATATGGGAAGCTGGTCCTTGGTCAATCTGCAATAAAACTTAGCAGCGGACCCAGGAGGAAACTTAGAGGATACTTTTTCTGGAGATGGACAAGAAGAGGGCGCCCTGAGAGCAGGCTGGGGACTTAGGTTGGGTAAGGAAAGGGGAGATGGGAAGATAGGAGAGAAAGAAAGTTTTGCTTTCTGAGATAGAAATCAGAAAGCAGGTGGGCCTAGCAGGGAAGGTCCGTGAAGCTGCCTTTATGCTGCCGAGCCAGAGACCAGTGCAGGTCCAGCAACAAGGCTGCGGGTAACTCTGAACATCTGTGGACTTTGTGGGCATCTGCGCACAACGTCAAGGTTTGTGGTGTGGGTTCCTGCAGGATGCTTGGGACACTGATAAGAATGGAAGATACTGCAGGCCTGAGCAGGAGATTGGACACTGCTGAGAACATGGGCAATGGGGCACTGCATGGGGGTGGGGGGTGTTAAGTCCCCATCTAAGCCGCCATGGAGAACCCTATGAATAGCACAGAAGCACTGACATGGCGGCAGGCATGACACAGGGTCAGGGAGTGTTTTATTATGTTGTACACAGGGTCTCTGGTAGTCGGATCTGACTTGACGGCACCTAACACCACCACCAAATCTCACTCAGGGGGCAGCTACTCCTCCCTTCTTTTAGATCTCTTCAGGCCAGCTTTCTCTCACCCCAAGAGGACAGTGTTTGGGAGAGAAAGCTGCAGTCAGAGCTGAGGGGAGGTTGAAGCTGAGATGAAGCCATGGGACACCGCACCTCGCTAGGTCAATCTTAAGGAACCTGTGAGCATTCTTTGCTTTGCAACAGCCCCTTTCCTGCGGGCACTGCAATAAAGAGCTGCTGGCCACATGTCTCTCTCAGGATTTAGGGCTCTTGAGAGCTGGAACTCCTGTGGAGGGCCTTCATGAACACCTGCCTAGGGACTTTCCCAGGCACCCTGTCACCTGTAGACGTGCCATGTTGTGCCGTGATTTGTTCCTTAAAAACATAGCCATGTGTGGCCAGTGTGGTAAGAGAAGGGGCTTAGCACGGCAGCTGGTGCTTCCCTGGCGAGCTGGGTGAGTGGAAGGAATGGCGGTTTAAACGGAGTTGTTAAACCTGCAATGGCCTTCGTCTGCCGCAGCAGGAAAGGAGTGCATCCACTTCCGAACCCCGGGCACCTGAGGTCCCTGTTTTCCCCTCGAAGTCCTCAGCAGTGTTGCGTGAGTTTTCTGCAATCCCGCCGATTGCTGTGAGTACTTTGATGGTCTCACAGACTTCAGTAAACACAAGCAAAACATCTGGCTGGCCCTTCCTCTGCCCAGGCCGGCCTGCCCTGTCTCCAGTGCCTGGACTTGGAACTGTATGGCCCCTGAGCCCTGAGCCCAGCATCCACTGGATCAGCACCAGTGTCCCTCTGTCAACTGTGCACAGCCTGCCCCAGCGTGGGCCCCATCCCTGCCTTCTATGCCTATGCTGTGCAAGAATCCTGTGGCCACTGCCTCTGCTGTGGACCCTGCAGTCCTGCCTGAGGCTTCTCCATCCTCACTGATGCCCCCCTGGGCACCTACTGAGCCTCCCTTGGTCCTTACCACACACTGCTGCCTCCCCTAATCACGTGCTGGTGGGATAGGAAGCAGAATAGCAACCCCCAGAGACATCCGAGCCCCAGCCCTGGAATCTGTGGGTGAGCCACCCTATCCAGAGGCGGGGCCAAAGAGGCTAAGGTGGGGAGAGGACCCTGGGTGGCCCGGGGGGCCTCAGGAGGGGGACAGAGGAGGCAGTGAGGCGGTGGAGAGGGCAAGTGGGGTGTGTGAAGGGCTGTGCTGCTGGCCTTGCACATGAGGAAGAGGCCACTAGTCAAGGACTGCTGGCCACATGTGGCAGCCAGACAGGCCAAGGAATTGGACTCTTGGGGCCACCAGAAGGACCAGCGGGGCTGACATTGTGACTTCAGCTCAGTGACACTGGCATTGGAATTGTGGCCTCCAGAGCGGGAAGGAAGGTTGCTGTTGTTTTTTATTTTACTTATTTGATTGCACTTTATTTATTTATTTTTATTTTATTTTCCACCAGGTTTGGGATGATTTGTTATAGCTGTCAGAGCAAGGTCATGCGGGGCCCTGAGGGAGCAGTGTGGGTCACTAGACTCAGATGACCCCAGTCACGGTCTACCTAAGAAGTCCGAGCCTCCAATGTCTTCACTGGGACCGTCTTGCTGCAGAGAGGTTCTTTGCGAGTGTAGACAATACCAAGGGCTCTGTCAGATTCCCTGACTCAGGAGACAACATTTCAGGGTGTCACCCACGACCATTTCGTGGGTACCTATGCCCAACCCTTAGTCTGAGGCAGCTTCTTCCCGACTATTCTCTGGGGACAGCAGACCTGGGGGGGGCGGCTTGCCGGCACGGTCACACGCTTGCACTGTGGCGTGGGTGTGAACAGCAGCTCAGAGGAAAGACCGGCGCCATTTTCCATAAGAGAAGCCAGCAAATGTCACTCCTGCCAGGACACATACCTTCCTGGTCACTCCGAGCTGACCGTCCTGGGCTCTGGGGTGAGATCCCAGCACGTTGAGGGGTCGAGGCCCGCAGAAGCGCAGGGCTCAGAAGCAAGGCCCAGCCCCGGCTCCCCTGTTTCTGGGTCCTCCCCCGCCCCGAAGCTCCGCTCAGAAGGCAGTTTGCTGTCTGGGCTCACCGGGCTCCGGTCTGGCCGAGTCTTTTTTCTTGCTTTGTTGGTGGAGGTTGTTAAAGAACAAAGTGACCTCGCTGGTGAGTAACAGGCAGACCAGGCAGTCCACCTTACGGGAGATTTGGCTTTGATGTCCACTGTAATAGCCCAGAGGCAGCGTCCTTCCGTGGTTCAGAAGGTAGGGGAGGCACAAGGAGACCTTCCGCCAGGCAGAGATGAAAAACTGGAGAAAAAGCCACCGCCTCTGTTTCTGACCGCTTCCCCAGAAGGTGAGGGGCTCTTTGTACTTATTATGCCCTTCAAAAAAAACCCCTAGTTTTTCCCTGCAGCTTAAGCCCATCAACCAAGGCGTATTTGCCGTATTGAATGTCTGTGCGCGAGGCTAGCTGTCACTTTTATTCCTCAGCCCCGGGGTCTAATGAGGAAATATGCAGATACTCCAGTGATTTTCAACCATCGGATCCGCTTACTGGCTGCTGACAGTCTTCAGCTTTGAGGCACGGTTCTTCATTAGGTGAAAGTCTGAAGGGTTGTCACAAAGGGCTTAGAACAATTTTAGCTACTCACTGAGCTTGTCTATCATTTGCTGACACAAGTGATTAAATAAACTCATGGGCACACACTGTGCAGCCATAGAAATGCTCTGGGAAGCAGGAAAGTGTGTTCAAATATACAAAACTACTTGCGGTGGCGGAAGGGTTAGGCAGGAATTTAATTCTCATATAAGAAGAAGGAACGAACGGGGAGAAGTGGCCAGCCACAAGCTGTGGATGGTATGCAAAATGCTTAGAAAGTGAAAAGCAGGTGCTGTTTATTCTTTTTTTGTTTTGTTTTGTGGTACTGGGAGTTGAACCCAGGGCCTTGTGCTTGCATGCTCTGCAAGTGCTGGACCACTGAGCTGCACCCTCAGCCCTTTTTTTTTTTTTTTTTTTTTTACTTTTTGAGACAGGGTCTCTCTAAGTTACGCAGACTGCCTCTGGTCTTGTGCCTCTGGTCTTGAACTTGCCATCCTCCTGCCTCCGCCTCCCAAGCTGCTGGGATTATAGGTGTGCGCCACCGTACCCTGCTCAGGTGCTGTTTATTCTTATGACAATGCCAAGAGCCTGGGAATTCGGCATTGCCTGTGACACTCGCCTGCATGCTCAGCTTCCAGTCTTGGGGAGGAGGCAAGACCGGGCTTCTGCGGAAAGCAGCAGCACAGTCAGCAAAGAAGCGAGGGAACATTGGCCATTCCCTGCACTACGTCAGTGCTCCGCTGCTATTCACAGGGTTTTCAATGGCTGATTGTTTCAAGGCTGCCTCAGGAATGGGCTGCCACATCCTTCTCCCAATTCCAGTCCTGGGGATTGAACCCAGGGCCTCAGAGAGCGCAGAGGGGCCTGCTACACACTGAGGTAAACCCCAGCCCATGTCGAAATCCTAGCCCCAAAGTGAAATTAGGAGGTGGGCCTTTGGGAAGCGTTTAGGTGGTGGAGGCAGCGCCTTCATCAGTGGATTATTGTCTCCATGAAAAAGACCCCACAGAGCCCCCCGCCCCTTCATTAAGTGAGGTCACAGCCACAGGGCACCCCTATGAACCAGAAAGTGGCCCCCCAGACTTCGGAGCTGCCATCTCTGCTCTTGGGTTTCTTGCCTCCAGAAGTGGGAGGCGTAAGGGCCGTTGTCTCTAAGCCATCCGGTCTGCGGTGTTTAGTCACAGCATCCCCATGGGACTGGGCGCCCGCTGGCTCCCACGGAGGCATCAGATTTGGGCCTTGGCCAACCTCCCAGGAGGAGCCACGTGGGGAGGGGCCGTGGCTCCAGCAGTTGACAGCTGCCACAAGCCTCCTTGCCCCTTGCCATCGGACTTCTGCAGTCCTGCCACCCTCTCTGTGCTGCCCGTTTTAAGGGCCTTGGGGTTTTACCACACACAGGGGTAGAAGCAAGACAAGACTGTCGTCGCCTCCAGCGGAGGCTGAGACTCGGAGAGACCAAGAGATGGCCATGAAGACAAACCCAAACCAGAAGTGCTGAAACCTCCCTCTCCCAGCTGCTGCCCAGCGTTTCCGGCGGAGCAGCCCACTCCCATTTCCTGCATAAACGCTGACAGAGCCCCTGAGACAAGTGCCAGGTGCCTGTGGCACGGTGTATGGCAGACAGGCCGGCTGTTGCCGACAGTGGCTTCCACTCAAAAGCAGGGCCAGACAGGACTGAGGGTCGCTGGACCTGCAGAGGTCACTGAGCATGGGCTTAGCAAAGGTGCGTTACAAACCTACCATCCTCTTTCAGTCATCCTAGGAGGTAGGCGTGTTGCTTCCTTTATGCTAATCTACCACATGTTGTTGTTGTTAGGCGCTGTCAAGTCAGCATCCGACTCATAGCAACCCCCATAGGGTTTTCAATGGCTGACTGTTTCGGGATTGCCTTGGGAGTGGATTGCCAGGCCCTTCTCCCATTAATCTACCACATAGCCCTCTGCTAAATTACAGAGCTGGGAGGCAAGCGCAGCCTGCCTTCCCCAGGGCTCTGCAGGGACAGCAGCTGAGGAGAAATACTGTCTCTGCCATGATAGCTTTAAAATAAGATAAGAAAAACTGTGTTTAAAATTGTGTGTATGGATAGCCTGAAAGATCACGCCATAAAACCCCCAGAGGGAAAGGGCTTCACGCTGTTGAAATGTTAGCTTAAGATCAAGTTTTTAATCAGGGAGACTTTTTCCAGGGGCAAAGCTCTAGTTATGACAGAGACGTGAGCAGAACTAGTAGTTATCGCTATACGGAGATATGGAAAAAAAAAAAAAAAAAAAGCCAGCCGTTGCCGGTCCCCAGGCAGCTCCCTGCTGGACTTTCATTATCTGCTGGGCCCTCGGGGAAAGCGGGTGGTGAAGCCCATGTTGTCTTGGAAATCCATTCTGTCCTGCATGGAGCAGCAGAGCAGAAGTGTGTAGGGGTGATGATGGCCAAGGACAGCCCTTGGTGGGGGAGTGGGGGAAGGCCAGCGCTGGCCGGCCGTCGCACGTGCTGTCGGAGGGGGCAACAGGCTGTGAAAGGCAGATGGGCGCTCCCTTGGCACTCAGAGCTGTGTTCAAATCAAACACAGAATATTTGGTTCTGTTCTACACAGGGCGGCTCTGAGTTGGAGTTGACTCGCCGGCACCTAACAACCTTGTATAGACGTGAGTTTCTAGCCTTGTGCAGCACGGACTCAGCCTAGAGGCCTAGCAGTGTGTGGCTGATTTCCGATGTTTGCAAAGAGCCCAGTTTATGTCTGCAGAGCTTTTTGGTTGCTTGCTGCAGAGCTGGGAGATGTGAATGCAGCAGGAGACACAAGACTGAAGCAAGCCTGGAGCAAAAGCCACGGTCTTTGCCGCCCTCCTAGCTGGCTTGTTTCACTTCTGTGCAGTCTCAGGACCTCCGGGTTCTGCTGGACCGTGGGGCCTCCGTGAGAGCCTTCTCCCCTGCCAGGTCTGCACCCCGTCCCGCCTGTCAGCCTCGGGCTGAGCCCTGGCTCTAACGCTCTGCTGTCCTTCATTCAAATCAGAATCAGAAAAGCAAATCCACCCTTCAGAGTAGAGTGTTTCTGATTCCCTTTCCGTCCACTCTGGTGTGGTGTGTGGATGAAGAGGGTGACACAGGGGCAATTTTCTACTTGATAATGACAAACTTGAAGAAGTACTCGGAGTTTTCACATACTGAGGGGGCTGGGATTTAGCTCAGTTGGTAGAGCGCTGCTCTGCAGTCTCTGAGGTCCCGAGTTTGATTCCCAGCACCACAAAAATGGGAGAAGGATGTGGCAACCCACTCCCAAGGCAATCCCGGAACAGTCAGCAATTGAAAACCCTATGAGGGTCGCTATGAGTTGGACACAACTCGATGGCACCTAACAACAACAACAATGACAAACTTTAAGGAGTACGTGGAGTTTTCACCTACGGAAGAGGACATTCCTTTGCCACTCTGAAACGTTACACATTTCCCATGTCTTTTCTTTTTCGCTTACCTCTGCTTTGTTATAGACACTTGTTTTTATTATTCAGTCCTGTATGGTTTTTAAGAATTTCATTTTCTGGGGAATTGCACAAGTGATTTTTCAAAGTACAGCACTGTGTTATTTCTTTTTTTATGAAACTAATGTTGAGAAAAATTGCCTCCAAGCTTATCTTCAGAAGGGTGGCGTGGGGGAATTTTCTATCAGGGCATTCAGCAGACAATCGCACAGGGAGAAAACAAGCTGGAAGGAAGAAGGACCTCTTCGTCCCAATGTGCTGTCTGACTCCTTCCACACCACTACCCGGTCTAAATTTTAATTAGCTTCTCTCTCTATTTGCTCTGCAACAGGGATAGGAAAGAGATAAATATTTAGGAGTTAGCCTTCAGCAATGCTGGGAGATCATTTCCATGGCTCAACTCCATTGTATCTAACGTTGTATTTAACTTGAGTATATTACAGCCTTTTTACACGAGTTACCTTTTAAAGGCAGCGCTTTTCTTCCTGAGAGATTATTCTAAGGAAAGGGTTAGTAAGGGAGACATGAGATTTGTGTTGGGGAGGTGGGTGAGGGTAGGGCAATCACTAGAGGCCCCCCCAGTGACGTCTCTTCTGCAAAGCTAAACCACCTTCCAAATTTCATAACCTCCCAGGACAGCACCACTAGCTGAGGACCCAGCATTGAAGCACATGACCTTTAGTGGGTACTATATTCAAACTGGGCTGGGATTTAGCTCAGTTGGTAGAGCACTGCTCTGCAGTCTCTGAGGTCCCTGGTTCGATTCCCAGCACCGCAAAAATGGGGGAAGAACCTGGCAATCCACTCCCAAGGCAATCCTGAAACAGTCAGCCATTGAAAATCCTATGAAGGTTGCCATGAGTTGACTCGACGGCACCTAACAACAACAATATTCAAACCATGACACACGCCTCCCTCTTTTTTCTCCCTTCTTTTGGATTAATTGAACGCCACGTATGATTCCATATTTTCTCTAGGATTGGCTGCTTGTTTGCCTCTTTTTAACTTCTTCAGCGGTTGCTTTACGGCTTAAATGTCTGTCTTTGGCAAGAAGAGTAATGACCCCTCATATGGTCACCCCGGCTCCTCTCCAGATGACACCCTACCGCTTCATTGTCATGTCAGTCTTACAACAGATCGTTTTGCATGAGTGCTGTTTGTGATTCTTGTGTATTTTAAACATATTAGAAACATATTGTCTCCAGCTAGACCACCCTGGCGTCCAATCCTGTCAGCTCTCAGAAGCTAAGCAAGGTTGGCCCCATTAGTATTGGATGGGAGACCACCTGGGAACACCAGGTGTTGTAGGCTTGGGAGAAGGAACAGGCAGCTCACTCCCCCCCAAAAACAATCAGCCATTGCGAACCCTATGAATAGCAAAGAAGCACTGACAATAGTTGTACCTAGATTGGACCTGACTTGTCAGCACCTAACAACAACAACAGAAACATAGTTAAAGTACTAGTTTTCATGGAAAATACGCTGCAGTAAACTGTCACAAGGTTCCTTACATTTCTTTTATTATCTTAGAGTTCTGCAGGTTGGAAATCCTGCCAGGGTTCCCGTGAGGTGGAATCAAGGGGTCTGCAGGGCTGCGTTCCTTGCCGGCTCTGGGGAGAATCCACACCCTTGGTCTTTCCAGCCTCCAGAGCCGCCTGTCCTTGGCTTGTTGCCCTTCTTCCACCCTCAAAGCCAGCAGCACCAGTCTCTACCCCATTGTTCCACAGCTTTGTCTCCCTGCACCCCTGGCAGAAGAACTTCCACGTGTCCATCCCCAGACGACCAGGCTGAGCTCCCCTGGGTATCCAGAATGATCTCCCACCTCCAGGTCCTTATTGTAACCCGGCAAAGACCCTCCTGCCCTGTACGGTGACAGCGATATTCGGTGTTTGAAGGCTGCAGGGTTTAGGAAGTGAGTGTGCTTGGGGCGTGGTATTCGGCCTCGCCCCGTACATTAGAGAGCCAGTCATACACTGTTTCTAGCTTCACGGTAGCATCAATTAGATATCTAAAGTGAAGCAAGACCAAAATGGCTTCCTGTTTACCTGCATCGTACCTTCCCAGGACTTCCTTCCTGTGCGGCCCACATGCCATTTGGCACCAGACTCCTGCCCAATGAGCTTCTTTTCTTTTCTTTCCTTGTGGGGCTCAGGCTGGAACCCAGGCCCTTCCCCCTGTTAGGTAAGAGCTCACTGCGGAACTGTACCCTCTGCCCGTAACATTCCTTACAGATCAGAACTTCTGGCAATGCATTTTCTCACCTTCTTTGGGAGGTGGGGTGGGATGGGGGTGGAGGAGTCTGGAAAATCTTTATCTCACCTGGTCTTTCACGTGTTTTCTGAATGCAGACTTCTTGCTGACACTTTTTTTCCTCTTTCGCTGTTGTAAAGATGGGCTCCATTGCCTTCTACCTTGTTGTTGTTGTTGTTGTTGTTGTTGTTAGGTGCCGTCGAGTTGTCTCTGACTCATAGCGACCCTCATGGGTTTTCAATGGCTGACTGTTTCGGGATTGCCTCGGGAGTGGGTTGCCACGTCCTTCTCCCATTTTTGCGGTGCTGGGAATCAAACCTGGGACCTCAGTGACTGCAGAGCAGTGCTCTACCCACTGAGCTAAGTCCCAGCCCTCCCTTGTAGCTTAGGCTGCTTCCGAGCAGCAGGTGCTGACATCCGCCTTGTGGCTCCTCAGTGCGCTGTCTGTGTTTCCAACTTCTGGCTGCCTTCACAGTTCCGTTTCCCCAGCACTTGGTGGAGGTTTTGGTCTGTTTCCTTGCGCCCCTGCAAAGGGGAGCCTGGGCCTCTGGGGTCTGTAGCCTTCCCTTCCTTTGGTCGGGATGCTTTCTTTAATACTGCTCATTTCCTCTTGGGTTGCCGGGCGCGGTCACTCGTCTGTCAGACGCTTTGTCCTCCTGGCTTGGGGCTCTGTTTCTCATTGCCTCAGCCTCCCGTCTCTTTCTCTGTAATTGGCATAAATCCCATGGGCCCGTTGAGCTAGCCCACTGGTGGGTGGTGGTCACCCTCGTGGCCCGCTGGAAGTGCAAGGTGACTGGTTTGCCCTGGGAAGGAGGCAGGGGCAGCTGGAAGGGAAGGTGCCTTCCCAGCTGGGGCCCAGGCTTGGTGGGGGAGGGGGGGGCTTGGGCTGGCAGATGGCAAAGGACCTCCTCGCCTTACCAGGATGGGCATTCGCGCTGCTGCAGGGTCTGGGCTCATGCGAAGCCCACCTGCCCTGGCCCAGCCTGAGCACAAGGTGGGCAGAGGAAACTCTCATCATGTCACATTTGCTTAAAGAGATCGTTAACCCATGCTGTTGTTGTTGTTGTTGTTAGGTGCTGTCGAGTGGGTATCCAACTCAGCATCCCTCATAGGGTTTTCAATGGCTGACTGTTTCGGGATTGCCTTGGGAGTGGGTTGCACGTCCTTCTCCCATTTTGTGGTGCTGGGAATCGAACTCGGGACCTCAGAGACTGCAGCGCAGTGCTCTACCAACTGAGCTAAATCCCAGCCCATTAGCCCAGACTAGATGTGTATAAAGAACTGCAGGCCATGATTTTGAAATCTGTACATGCATCAAGGAACTTAAAACCACTCAAGCCCTTTATATCTTTAGGCCACCGACACTCCAGTGTCTCAGCGTTTTAAATTTCGAAACTTAAAATTTTCTTCTTGTTATCTTTCTTTTTCTGAGAGTCCCAAAAGGGGCAAAAAAATATTTTTTTTGAAAGTCATGAGCTCTCATAAGTGAAAGGTCAGTAAATTATATTTGTTAGATGAATGTCACAGGCATAATCATTTGCTCTTGTTCCTTTAATGAAAATGTCAACTTGCTTTGTGGTTATTCAGTCAGTAAATGAGAGAGTAGCTCTTGAAAGTGGCAGGATTTAATCCCTTAAAGGAAAAGTAGCCGTGTAGATTCAATACATTTGGCATAAATGAGTAAAACAACTTTCTAGTATTCTAAATTTCCTTCATCCGAAGAGTTTACCTTAATGCAGCATAAATGCACATGTGGGTATGTATCTATGTGTCTGTCTATCTGGAGAGAGAGAGAGGAAGAGGGCAGAGAGAGACACAGAGAGAGAGAGAGAGAGAGAGGGAGAGAGAGCAGAGACAGAGAGTCTTAGTGCCCAAATAAAGCAGACGGCTTAGTTAATGGTGTGGATCCTTTAATGATACCTGCTTTTCCGAAGGCCATTCTGAAAACAGAATTATGTCTGAACTCTGACTGTCTTTGTCACTCAATACCAACATTATTTTATCACACTTTTTTATGCAGCTTTCCTAAGCTGCATTTCCTTTCTAATTACGACCATTATCCACTCAAAATTTAGGCCACATTTGAAGCACTTTTAGCTTATCATTCCCAGATAATTACTGGTAGCGCATGATCTACAAAGGAGCTGGGCTCTGAAAGTCCCTGAGTGAGTGAATTGCTGATTTTGACTGGGTTTTCCTGTAGAAACCACATTGTGCGGCGGTTCGGTCCCAGGCCGCCCAACCACATCCTTTCAACCCACGGTCTCTGGAGCCCAGTGTGGTCATGAACTTGTCCTCCAGAGCAAGGGCGCTCATGTCAAACCTCCTGCAGACATGTGTCAATCAGAGATCTAGAACAGAGCTCTTGGAGAGGGGGCTGGACTACACCCAGCCTTTCTAACAAGCTGGTGACCACCTTCTCTGTGGCCGGCGGGACCCGTGGTTGCTGGAGACCTGAGAGCTGGACTCAAGCTCAGGGAAAAGGCTCACTTCCTGGCGTCCCTTTGGACCTGGGAGTCGGCTTCACTTCTGATGCCTGGTGAGCTGCGTGGTGAGGTGCCCCTCTGTCTCTCTCCTTCTCTCTCTCTCTCCCTCTCCCCCCATCCACCTGAGGCGTTGCATGTGGACTTTGGGACACGGTGTGCCTCTCGAGGACACATTAGGTGGCAGGCATTTCATCTAGGCTGAAGGACTTCGCCCTTTTCTGGAAAACGGGACCTACAATGGCAGGTTTTGTACCACGCCCACCAGACCTCAGGAACCCTCCTGTGACACCTCTGTCTGGGGGCTTTCTGAGGGACAGGCAGTCAGCAGGAAGTCCTGGATTTCCACCTCATCTCACCAGCCAAAGAACTCGCTGCCACAAAGTCAGTGGACCCAGAGGACGTCCGTGAGCGGGGCGAGCTGTGCAGGGCCCAGGCCCGACCTCCTCCCTGGATCAGGGCCCAAGCACAGCCTCCACAGCATCACAGCAGCTGGGCTGAGGTAGGGAGGGGCTGGGGACACACGGCCGAGCTTGTTTGTTCATGCTAGCCTCGTCCACTCTCCTGTGCAGCTGGTGATTTCGTTCTGTGGGTCATGTCAGGGGCTCCCTATCTTTTCCCCCTCCTAGCGCTGTGTCTGTTGTTAGGTGCCCTCAAGTCGTGCCAGACTCATAGGTATTTAGCTCAGTGGGTAGAGCGCTGCGCTGCAGTCTCTGAGGCCCCGAGTTCAATTCCCAGCACCCCAAAAATGGGGGAAGAGCCTGGCAATCCACTCCCAAGGCAATCCTGAAGCACTGAGCCATTGAAAACCCTATGAGGGTCGCTATGAGTCAGATACCGACTCGACGGCACCTAACAACAACAACAAAGGGCTGTGTCTGCAGTGTTTGTAAGGGCACACGGCTTCCTTCCTTCTTGTTTTTTTCCCCCAGTACCAAGAGTTGAATCCAGGGCCTCAGAAACATGCAGCAAGTGCCCCACTACAGAGCCTCACTCCCAGCCCTTTCTAATTTTCTTTTTCTTTCTTTCTTCCTTCCTTCCTTTCTTTTTTTTTTTTTTTTTTTTGCAGTACTAGGGTTTGAACCCAGGGCCTCGCGCCTGCATGCTTTGCAAGTGCTGGACCACTGAGCTGCACCCTCAGTCCAATTGTTTTACTTTTTGAGACAGGGTCTTACTAAGTTACGCAGACTGCCTCTGGTCTCAAACTTGTGATCCTCCTGCCTCCACCTCCCGAGCCGCCGGGATTACAGGTGTGCGCCACTGCACCCGGCACTAATTTTCTTTTTTTAAAGAAGAGACAGGGTCTCACTAAGTTGCTCAGGCTGCCTCTGGCTTTGAACTCAGGATCAGCTGTCTCCGCCTCCCTAATCTCTGAGATGACAGGTGGGCACCCTTGCGCCCAGCACAGGTTTTTTTGAAGGTGAGGAAAATAGGCTAAACTGGGTTGTGGTGTCGCCTGTGTGTGAATGTACTGACAGCTGCTGACCCACGCTCTCTAGGGTGAATTTGCTACACGCATCCCCTTCAACAAACTGGTCAAACATTGGTCCTCACTTCTGGAGGTGTTTTCTAGACACACCTGGCATCCACCTGGGCAAAGCATCAGCCCTGTGCTATGGGCTCCTCACAGTGGTGATGGCTTTCTTTTTTAGATATATTGCTGTCTGTTACCAGGCACTGATGCACTTGTATTTTCTTATTGTTGTTGTTAGGTGCCCTCAAGTCTGGTCCGACTTGTTCCACAGCTGTGTCTCCCTGCACCTCAGGGTGAATTTGCAGGGAAAACCCTCATAGGGTTTTCAATGACTGATTGTTTCAGGATTGCTTCAGGAGTGGATTGCTACGTTCTCCCATTTATCTTCTTATTGGAGTAAAATATAAAGGGAATAGAATTCATGATTTTAAGCATATACTTTAAAAAGTTTTGACAAATTCATAAATATGTGTAACTACCACCCCAATGCCTGCAGCTGTAGCCCTGTGGCATCCAATCCCACCAGATCTCGGAAGCTAAGCAGGGTCAGGCCTGGTTAGTACTTGGATGGGAGACTACCTGGGAATGCCAGGTGCTGTAGGCTTGGGAGAAGGACCCAGCAACCCACTCTCAAAAATCAATCCATCATTGAAAACCTTATGGATGGCAGAGAAGCACTGACAATAGTGTTTCCCCTGTTGTACGTAGGGTCACTATGAGTTGGATACCGACTCGATGGCACCTAACAACAACAACAACCACAACCACCACCCCGATGAATATAGACAGCACTTCTCTCTTCCTGGAAGGCTCCTCAGCCCCTCTCCAAGAAATGCTTCCAGTGTTTCCAGGTTCATGTGTCCAGCTCTGCACAGCTTAGGAGCAGCTGGAAGGCAGCCCTAGATGGGTCTCCTGCAGAGCAGTCCCTATTTATAGGTGGGATGTCCCATGCTCTGCGATTGCACTTTGTGACTATACAGTATCTTCAAAGCAGTGATGTTTTTTCATTATTATCAGCAGGCAGGTAGTTCTCTAGGAGCCAGCTGACATTATAAAATAGTACATAAATACATTTTTAATTTGTCCGGAGATGGCTCAGAAATTTCTTAGGCTATCAGTTAAATTTAATATATCTAGAAGTGTTATTACATGCCACGCAATAAGTGAACTGCTGCTGCATTTCCATCTCAAATTGGGTTCAGCTGTTCTCCTTAACCAAGCTGCTAAGGGTATGCTGCACAATGAAAATATAAGGTATAACAACATGATGTTGTTGTTGTGTGCCGTCGAGTTGAGTCCGACTCATAGCGACCTTCATAGGGTTTTCAATGGCTGATTGTTTTGGTATTGCCTCGGGAGTGGGTTGCAACGTCCTTCTCCCATTTTGCGGTGCTGGGAATCGAACTCGGGACCTCAGAGACTGCAGAGCAGCGCTCTACCGACTGAGCTAAATCCCAGCCCAACAACATGATAAGATAATACTAATCTAAAATTTGCAAGGGTTCTCATTATCCTATGATATTTGTGCAAATATCCTATTACTAATAACCACATAGGCTTACAGCCATAGCAGTGTGGCATCTGATCCCACAATAGTGTTTCGCCTGTTGTACGTACGGTTGCTATGAGTCAGACACCGAATCCATGGCACCTAACAGCAACAGCAATAAGCACATGCCCATCATATTTACATGTTACAAGTAAACATTGACACAAGCATGACCACTGAATTGTCTGACAGCCAGGCTTTGCTGCCAAGGGTGATTTGGCCACATAGTGGACACGTGCTGAGGACTGGACGGAGTTTTCATTGTCTGACTTGGGGAAGGGGCTCTGTTGTCATGTCGTGGGTAGGGACCAGGGATGTGGCTAAAGATCCTCCCATAGTCAGAAGAGCAGCTGACAACCTGTAGTTATTTGCTCAAAAATGTCTGCAGTGCTGAGGTCGAAAAACCCTGCTTTACCTCTAAGCAAAAATTCTCTCTATAGCAGTGCTTTTGGGGAGCATGGACAGGGGAGTAAAATATCACGACGTGCGTGTGTGTGTGTGTGTGTGTGTGTGTGTGTGTGTGTGTGATGCTGGAGACTGAACCCAGGCCCTTTCATGTGCTAGGCAAATGCTCTACCATGGAGCTACAGCCCCAGCCCAACAGGAGGTTCTGATACACCGTCTGCATTTGTAGATTTGGTCTAAGGACCTCAACCTTCGATGAGTATTATGAGGACCAAAAATAAAATCTTCTTAGGCTCAAACCCAGAGGTCCCCGAGGAGGGTGGCGGCCTCCTGCTGTGCAGACTCTGCCTGTCAGCCCCAGTTCTGACTTAGGGCAGAGCCTACCTCAGTACATGGTGTTTGCTGTGGAGATAGTGCTGGGATCCTGGCCGTATAACCTTTCCCTGGGAGGGCATCCTTCTTGATGGCTCCTGAGACCTGTTGGTTTGTCAAGGAGGAGCCCATGGACTACAGAGGCCTCCGAGGAGGGTGACGGCCTTCTGCTGTGCAGACTCTGCCTGTCAGCCCCAGTTCTGGCTTAGGGAAGAGCCTCGCTCAGTACATTGTGTGGGCCTGCAACCTAATATATGCTGCAGGCCAGAGCCTGCTGGTGCAGTGGACACAGAACATAACCAACACCTCTGTTGCCCCTGTACTCACGGACTCGTTTAGACCCACCCACTACAGGTAAGCGCTGCAAGGCGGATGGCGTTTGTTGGGTTTAATGCCGAGCTCCCGGGAGTTTGGAATGGTGCCTGGCACACAGTGTTCAAACATACTTTGGGGACTACTTTTACAAACCATGGGTCTGGCATGCAGATCAACCCCTCCCCAAAATGCCCACGTCCTAATCTCTGGAACATGTGCTTATATTACGTTACATGGCAAAAGGGTCAGCAGGTGCAAATAAGGGTTCGGGTCTAAAAACAGGCCGTCGTTGATCATCTGGGTGAGCTCAATCTAACTGTGGGAGACCTTAAGTCAGAGAACAGGTTTATTTATGGCTGTTCTCAGTCACGAACTGATGGACACTGGGGAGCTCTCTGCTTTGGATCACGGTGAATGATGTGCTTCTATACACATCCTCACACACGGAGGTATTTTCGTTTGTTTGGTATGCATGTTGGGGTGACATTGCTGGTCCCTGTGGTGACTCCCTGTTTCTCCTTTTGGGGAACGGCCAGGCTGTTTTCATAGAGACCGCATGGTTTCACAGCCTGGCAGCATGGTGTTGTTGTTGTTGTTGTTGTTGTTGTTGTTGTTGTTAGGTGCCGTCGAGTCGGTATCCGACTCATAGCGACCCTCATAGGGTTTTCAATGGCTGACTGTTTCGGGAATTGCCTTGGGAGTGGATTGCCAGGTCCTTCTCCCATTTTTGCAGTGCTGGGAATTGAACTCGGGACCTCAGAGACTGTAGGGCAGCGCTCTAGCTACTCTCTAGACTGCCTGGCAGTCCTCACATGCATCCTGCACCACAGCGCGCTGGCATGGAGGGGGATCACGTAGCATCCTCACAGCAGTCGCTCAGCCTCACTGGCCAGTGCTCCTGTACCTGCCATATCCAGATGTCCAGGTCCCTTCAAGCTCAGGGCAGGTTCCCTGGGTTTGGGTACTGGGTACTTTCTCGCTGCGGTTGGAACACAGCAGGTGACAGAAATGGAGCCAGGTAGCCAGTCCTCCCCCTGGTCCGACCTGGGCTCCGGGCTCCAGTCTCTGTTTCCCTGAGGCAGTTCTGGGAAGTCGCCCTTGTCCCCTCTTGGGTTTGAGCCAGAGCAGGTCTTCGCCGGCTGCTCCCACCTCTGCAGTGGTGCTCCACCACCTCCCACGGGCTGAGGTGGTAAAATGCAGGGAGCAGCCCCTCATCTGTGCCTGCATCTCAGACTTTCTGTGCTGGTTCCTGGGCTGTCCCCTCTCTGCACAGCTTTGCTGTCCATGGCCCTCCACCCGGCCCCAGAGCCCCTACCATCTTCTTGCCTTAGGACCCTACCCAGTGGGGTTCTCGGCCCCTTGGTGACTGGGGCTGCTGGAAGGGCTGCCGAGGGGGGACTCTGTCTCTCCAGGGGGGATGAGAGCTTGGCATGAGAGCCCCTCAAGAGATGTTTGCTGTGGAGAAGGTGCTGGGATCCCGGGCGTATAACCTTTCCCTGGGTGGGAATCTTTCTTGATGGCTACTGAGACCTGCTGGTTCTTCAAGGAGGAGCCATGGCATGCAGAGGCCCCGCAGGAGGGTGGCGGCCTTCTGCTGGGCAGACTCTGCCTGTCAGCCCCAGTTCTGACCAGGTCCCAGCCGCAGGGGCTTGTGCTCCAGGGGCGAACATCACCCTGACTCCCAAACGAGACCACCGAGGTTTGGGGCTGGGGTTGTCCTATAGCTTCAAGTTTTCTTTCTCTTTCTTTCTTTCCTTTTTCTTTTTTTCTTTCTTTTTTTTTTTTGGTACTGTGGGTTGAACCCAGGGCCTCGCGCCTGCATGCTCTACAAGTGCTGGACCACTGAGCTGCACCCTCAGCCCATTTTTTTACTTTTTGAGACAGGGTCTCGCTAAGTTGCACAGACTGCCTCTGGTCTCAAACTTGCAATCCTCCTGCCTCTGCCTCCAGAGCCGCTGGAATTACAGACGTGTGCCACCACGCAGCGAGCTGGATGCTTTCTTGCTGAGTGCGTGGAGTCCATTCCCAAGGTTCCGGCGAGAGCCGTGGCTGGACGGGAGGGAAGAACCTTCTGCGACGGCACCCCCAGGTGGGCACCCCAGAAGATGGGCACCCCCAGGCGGCTGGCTCTGCTCACACCCTGAGCAGGCTGGCCTGCCCTCCTGCCACCTCCAGCCCCGAGGGGGATGTTAGCTAGGGATCCACGTGGTGCCTCCGTGACAGTCACCTTTTAGCACTT
Organism: Pedetes capensis; assembly: GCA_007922755.1. Lineage (NCBI taxonomy): Eukaryota > Metazoa > Chordata > Mammalia > Rodentia > Pedetidae > Pedetes > Pedetes capensis. The sequence continues at coordinate 25,008 of VMDO01020624.1, forward strand.
CAGAATGGAAGTGGGGATCCGCCATGTCCCTAGGCTCCAACCTTGTTTTTACCTCAGGGCTTTTTGGGGCCTTTTCTCTTCTGTTATTTTCTGTTGAATGATGATGTGTTGTTCTTGTATAAATGTTGAGCTTCCAAGCCTTTTCTCCATTTGCACAGTAAGTATTTGGCTTATTACACACTGCAGCCATTGCTTAATTATATCTGTATTCATCACTGTTTCACGGTCCTTCGATTCATTACATTTTCTGTGGTATTAAGCTCAAAGAAGACTGCTTAGTAATTCAACTCTTAATTGGATTAAAGAGGGTGAAAATGAATGATAATGAGTTATTTTTGTCTTATTTACAGAATATTTTGAAACATTTCATAAAGGGACCCGAAAGAGGACAGTGTAAGTAGAAGGCAAAGAATGATTAATTCTTTTGTCCTCAATACCTAGACTATATAGGAGTTGTTCTAAAAATGTTTAGTAAAAACAGAAAAAAGTCTTTTTATTGGGATACAAAGTGTCAGGGTTTTAAAGCAGTCACTGAGGAGAAATTTAATGGAATATATGCAGAAGCCCATCATGTCCTGGCCTTGACCTTGGTTCAGGACTATGAGCCCAACTAAACCTCTTTTCTTTATAAGTTGCTCAACCTCAGGTATTACAGGACAGAAACATAGAATGGATGTACATGGTTATAACTTCCCTCACCTATTCGGTTGTGATGTTTATGGGAAGAATGGGTTTCATCCATCTGTGCCATTTTCCCATAGCTTGTGTTATATGATCAGCCATGAGAAAATATTGATTGAACACAAAAATGAGTAAGTGAACTTCCCATATAAAGAAAAGTCCACTCAGGAGAAATTAACAATACATATGTGAAGCTAAATTTCTTCCTTTCCTCTGAAATGTAAGCTGTTTTTTTTTTTTTTTTTTTTTTTTTTTTTTTTTTTGGTGGTACTGGGGGTTGAAGCCAGGGCCTCGAGCCTGCATGCTCTGCAAGTGCTGGACCACTGAGCTGCACCCCCAGCCCAGTTTTTTACTTTTTTGAGACAGGGTCTCGCTAAGTTATGCAGACTGCCTCTGGTCTCGAACTTGCGATCCTCCTGCCTCTGCCTCCAGAGCCACTGGGATTACAGGCGTGCGCCACCACACCTGGCTTAAGCTGTGTTTTTTGATGTCACTAACCAGTAGGTGTGTTTAGAAGCCAGACATTCTGATCAACTCTGCACAAGGTCTAGACTGTTTCCCTGAAGTGACCGGTATTAACATTTTGTAATGTCTGTATGCAGAGTTTGTATATGTTTTTAAAATGTTTATGTATTTTGCTCTCTTTGGAGTGAGTATAAGTGGAATTTGTGCCTTTAGCTTCGCTTTCTATATGTTATTGCTGATATAGCAATTTGTGTGTGTCATCCTGTTTCTGCTGGTCTTGCCAAACACCTCAGTCCTAGGAGGTTTTTGGTAGGTTTGTCAGTATTTTCTACATATATACTCATGTCATTTCAAATGTCAAGAGTTTTATTTCTTCTTCTCCTATCTCCATTTTATTTCCTCTGGTTAGAACTCCCAGTGCTATTTTTCAACAAGCAGTGAGAGCAAATACCTTCATATTTTTCCTGACATAGGGGGAAGGTTTCGCAGCTGAGGCTGATGTAGCCCTGGGAGTTTTGTAGATGTGTGTTATCAGGTTGACATGACCGCCTCTGTCCTTAGTTTGCTGAGAGATTTTACCATGGTGAGTGTTGCATTCGCCAAGTGCCTTTCCCATTGTAGAGATTTGATGGTTTCTCTTCTTTAGATGATTGGAGGATGGATTGCATTAGTTTGTTGTCCAGCGTTAAATCAGCCTTGCCCTTGGTCAGTTATTATATTACTTTGTTCATTTTTTCACTTGATCTGATACTTGTTTAAGCTCATGAGAGATATTTGTATGTAGTTTTCCTGATTGTGTACTGAAGTTTGTTTTGGTATCAGAGTAATTCTGGCCTCATGAAACAACTTGAAAAGTGTGCCCCCTCTTGTCTTTTCTGGGTGAGATTGTGTGAAGAGATTGGTGTTAATTCTTTAAAAATCTGGCCTGATTCTCCAGCGAAACAAGTGAGTCTGAGGATTTCTTTTTGGTAGTAAATAAGTTACAAAGTTCTTTGATGGTTATAGGGCTACTCAGGTTACCATTGATTCTTACTAGAGTTTTGATAGTTTGTGGTATGGTAGACATCCACATTCTAACACCCAGAACCTCTGAATATATTAGGTTACATTGTTGTTGTTAGGGGCGGTCAAGTTGGTCTGACTCATACCAACTCTATGTATAATAGAATGAAAGAGGCACTGTACTTGTCAGTGGTTCTCTGCTATCCATAGGGTATTCAATGGCTGATTGTTTTGAGAGTGGGCTGCGAGGTCCTGCTCCCATTTTTCCGATGCTAGGGATTGAACCCAGGGCCTCAGAGAATGCAGAGCAGCACTCTCCCAACTGAGCCAAACCCCAGCCCATTAGGTTACATGGCAAGGGGAAATGAAGACAGTGAATGGAATTTAAATGCTAGTAATCCAACTTTAAAAGCAGGAGATGGTTTTGGATTATCCAAGTGAGTCCTACACACTCAAAAGAGTCCCAAGAGGTGAAAGAAGGAGGCAGGAGAGAACCAGCAAAGACTGCAGTGGGGAGTTACTCCACCAACAACTTATTGGCTTTGAAGTTAAAGGAAAGGGAGTTTCATCTTTCAGATCTTAAGATTTTAAAAACTAAGTTTGTGTTGTTTTATGCCAGTAAGGTTGTGCTAACTTGTCAGTGAGGGCTGAGATTTAGCTCAGTTGGTAGAGCGCTACGCTGCAGTCTCTGAGGTCCTGAGTTCAATTCCAGCACCGCAAAAAATAGGAGAAGGGCCTGGCAATCCACTCCCAAGGCAATCCCGAAACAGTCAGCCATTGAAAACCCTATGAGTTTCGCTATGAGTCGGATACCAACTCCACGGCACCTAACAACAACAACAACAACTTGCCAATGCAGTCAGAGAAAAAGAATACAATGTATTTTGACACTTGACTTATTTCTTCTAAGTAGTAGGATTTATTAGCCATCATTGACCTTGCATTTCCTGACTTTTAGTGGCTGCAGGGTCTGTAGTATCATCCCATTACCTTTTGAGTGTAAACAATTTGTTTCTTGTCTTTGTGATTATCATTTTGCTGGGTGGTTTCCAATTTTCAACAATTTTTTTTCTGAAGAACCAGCTTTTTGTTTCCTTATTTTCCTCTGTTGCTTTCCTTTTTCCATCTTCATTAAGTTCTGCCCTTCATATTTACATTATGCTTAACTCATGATATGTTTAATATTTCCTTCCTCACAGTGTCTCTTTGATAATTTTCCCCCAGTCATAGAGACAGTGTGAGCCCTTGAGTTTTCTAAGGTAGCCGCGCGGTGGCATAAATATGCTGACAGCGCTGCTTTGGTTGCATCCCACACGTTCCTTATGCTGCATTTTCACCTTCTTCCAGTTGTCTTTGTTTTTTTAAATTCCCCTTGAGACTTCCTGTTTGACTCATGGATTAGCTAGAAGTGCTCATTTAATCGCCAAGCGCTTGGAGAACGCCCTGCTGTCCTGCTGTTATTGATTTCCAGTTTGGCTCCATTATGGTAGAGAACACTCTGCAGGATTTCAATTCTCTTAATTTTGTTTGGCTTGTTCTGTCTCTCAGAACACCGCCACCTCCATGAGTGCGTCACAGGCCCCTGACAGGGCCTTGCGGGGTGCCGCCCTTGGCTGGGGTGTTTATGCCATTACCCTGCTGGCCGATGGTGCTGGTCAGACCTTCCTGGTGCTTGGGGCCTCTCTGTCCAGCGGTCTCATCCACTCCTGAGAGGGCTGAGCGGTGCCCGGCTGCAGGTGCATTTGCCTGTTCCCATCAGCTCCTTCAGGGCGCAACGCCGGTTCTCCAAGGCACCTGTGCGTCCTGCTTCCCTTTGGGATTGCCTGCCTGACGTGTTGGCCCTTTGTCAGTATCCACTACCCACACATTGTTTGGTGTTTGTTTTTCTGAGGATGTCATTAATTTTCCTTCATTCCTGAAAGCGTTTCCTGGACACAGCATTGGCAGTTGATTCATCTTTTCTTTCAGCTCTTAGAATAATGTGTCATTTCTTTGTGG
>VMDO01020625.1:0-18377 GCA_007922755.1 Pedetes capensis
TGTTCTAACAAGATAAAAAGAAAGACCACTACAGGAAAAGTTTCTATCTTAAACAGAACTGGAACCCAAGGACATATAGAAAAATATTACTAAGTAAAAGATAGAGAAGACTTGGATGGGAAACTTAGATGGGAAGGGAGGGAGGGGGGGAAGCATAGGGGAGGGTAAGGGGTAACCTATATGAATAATGTTTATCAAAATACATATATGGAAATGTCACAATGAAAAGCATGTCAAGATGAATCACATTAAGATGTACATTAAAAATTTCCAATTAAAAAAAAGAAAAAGAAAAAAAGAAAAACGATGTTACCCATGGCAGTGCCAGAATATAAAGAAAGTGAAATAAAGGTATGTTGTATCAGGAAGAAAGAGGTACTTCAAGGCAGTGGCTCTCAACATTGGTTGCCCATTAGAATTAATTGGGGAGTTTCTAAAAATCCCATTCTGCAGGCTATACTCCATTCTCATTAAATCAGATTCTCTTGGGGGATGGCCCAGTCATCAGTATTTGTTTAAACTCCCAGTATTGATTCCAATATACTGCCAAGGTTAAGAAATGGGGCTATAGGACAGACAAGAAGAAAATAGGGCTCTGATCTCTGTGTTTATATATCTCATTTTCAGTGGATCATATCACCAAAGCAAGCATTCAGCCACGTGGATCTTCTGAAATTTGAAAATTCTAGTACCATGACAGATAAGGGTCCCAATTCCTGGCCTCCTGAAGGGCTGGGCTAATGTCAACCTAAACAAGGTTCTTCTGAGGAAGACCGGATGCCCTCTGAGAAGACGAGAGTCATCTGTTCCAAACACCCACACCAGCAAAATGGCATCTCTGAGATCATCTGTCCAAAGGGATTGGGTCGATGTGTATGTTGGCTCACGTACTTAGATGCTTAGATATGGGTGGTGAAGGTACTCACCCTATGTCCTCCAGGAAACTTCCCCTATGCTCAGCCTCAGCTCCTGAAGACTTGTCCAGATAATTGTTAGTCAATTCTAAGTACAGCTTTTCATCTAAACAATACCTAGAATTCTCTGAAAAAGAAAACAGAAGTGAAAAATCTCTAAGTTAATGTCAAGGAAAAATTCTGGTCAACAATGATGCTATGTACATATAAAACTATGCTATAAATAACTACAGATAAAATATTCTTTCTTTGTTATCTTGACTTGAAAGCCTTGAATCTAATTTACATTTTCCTTGGATACAAGGTATTTTTCACTTCTTTCTCCTCTTTACTCCCCATTTCCGCTCTGTCATTAATGATATCTCCATGTCCTTCTAGAAATCCATCCAATGTGTCCTACATGCACCATCTTTAAACTAATATTCCTGCTAGATAACAAAAGACAATTCTAAAATATATGAACCTTTCCACAGCTATATACTTGAGGTGATTTCAGAAATAAATATGTTATTTTATCTTTTAAAAGAACATGTTTAATGGTAAGGAATAAACATTAAAAATGTGAAAAAAGAAAATATCATTGTATTATCTTTTTTTTAACCAAACATCAGGGACAAATGTAATCAATGAATGTCTCCAATGAGCAGAATTCTTTAACTAATCCCAGAGTCTAGAGCATAAGAATGTGCTTTTTAGAATTTAAGCCCCATTCCAACAGTATAAAAAGTGTCTAATACCACCTTCCAATAGGAAAATTAATTGGAAACAGGCATTGGAAATCGCACCTAGTAAAGATGGCTGCCCTCCAAGCTTCAGCAAAATTTTGTGGTTTGTTTTGTTTTGCTTTATTTTTGTTTTTGGTTTGTCATACAGCCTTGTTGTTGTTGTTAGATGCCGTCGACTCATAGCGACCCTCATAGGGTTTTCAATGGCTGACTGTTTCGGGATTGCCTTGGGAGTGGATTGCCAGGTCCTTCTCCCAGTCATACAACCTTAGGCAAGATTATTAAGCTCTTTTGGCTCCAGTTTTCTTACCTATTCTATGTAATAATTCTTTTAAGGGTATTACTGCTTTACAGAAATGTAAGCTATGGAGTCAGAAAGATGTGTGATTTAATTCCACTCATGTTAAATACCCGCTGAACAATCATAAGCAAGTTAATTAGCTTTTTTGAAAATAATCCTTAGGTACAGTTATTTTTAAAAATTAATGAGATCACAAAATGTCTACTTAGTTGAGTGTCAGAAGCACTCTATGTTATAATTGATACTGATTATCATTTCTCATAAAATTCAGAGCTACTACAAAGATTGATAATTGTAGGAGGTAAATACTGGGCTCCAAAATTCTTAATTTGTTCCATAAATATACTTATTATGCCTTTATGCATAGAAGTTATTGTGAAGAAATAAAGGGACAAATGTATCCAACATTACCTTGCCCTAAATCAGTTATAATTTAGATAAGGTACTAGACACACATAAAATAACTTTTGAACTAGACAGTATGTTGTCTACAAACTGCCCAAACCAAATGTTTTAGGACACTAGATGAGGAGCTTCTAGTTATAACAAATACAGAGACTAGAAGGAAGAGGTGTCCTTTGAGCTGGAACTTGACACGGTTGGATGGCCTAAAATGTGAGTGAAGGATATCTAGGTTGGACAGATATGAATTAGTCAATAATATGGCCAAAAGAATGGACAGTTTTCATTTAATCTGGCCATGTTGCCAGACATAGTGGCACATGTCTGAAATCCTAGTAACTCTAGGAGGTAGGAGCAGGAAGATCTCAAGTTTGAGGCCAGAGGCAGACTGAATAGCCTAGCAAGACCTGTCTTAAGATTAAAAAATAAAAAAGAGGTGGGGATGCAGTTCAGTGGTAGAGCACTTGCCAAGTAAACACAAGGCACTGGGTCCACCTGCCCAGTATTGGAAAAATAAAATAAAATAAGATAAAATAAAATAAAAATTCCGCCATGTCTTTGACAAAGAAAAATTGATCAGTAGCAATTAGCTTGCTAACCAATTACTGTGAGTCATCTTAAAGTTACCAGTTTGGTTCTGGCTTATAGATGCAGTCAGAGTAATTCAATATAAGGTAATACTTTACAAGCCAAAGTATTGAAACGATTCAAGTAACTGGCAAGAAATCGTTTCTTAAAAGAGTTGAAGCAGAAAGATGGCATGTGATGGAGGATAACTGCTCTCCCAAGAGCAAATGATATTGTTTTGTCCTTTTCTTTTAAGAGACCATAACTGGAAATCATTGATGCTTCCTAGGGAAAGTTTCATTAAGTAAACATTTACCATACATTAATGTACCTCTTTAGCAATTAATTCTATGTTAAGAGGGCTGAATTAAAGGGATTTGAAAGAATACCAGAATATACTCAAATGATTTTATGCCATATGACTCTGTACCATATGTGATCAAACTTAATTAAACTGATTTAGAGAAAAAGATGTCACTGTTTGCCTATAGTGTGGATATAACCCTTGGAAACTACACATTCCAAATATTGGAAATGAAGCCATAAAAGTAGTTCAACCATGCAAAGATTTAATATCTTTTTAAAGACATAGACCTGGGAGAAAGGGATTACCAGTTCATATGGTCAGGGTAAACAATCCATTTTTGTGCCCAACAGATGGAGGCTTTGAATCTGGAGAAGAGAAAACAGAAGAATAAAAAAGCAGAGCTTAAAGTGACCATTTGGACTATGATTTTTAAAAGCTTTCTTCTCTCTCAGTGTGAGTCCAGAGGCTCACTACTGCAGGTATAAGAAAACACAAAATCTTCTGGGTATAAAATTACTTAGCCTATATTATCTATTAATAAGCACCTTGATTTTTAATATGCCTTGCTAATTTGATAAAAACTGAATTACATATGATTAGCATATTTTTTCTATTTTTCTCTATTTTCAATAATTTATTTTGGTTCCTTTAATATTTTATCTTTAGAAGGCTATGACTTGCAAGAAACTAAATTTTTATACTCTTTAAGAAAGAACCAACTATAAAATCAATATTTGCTAAGAAATTTCCAGACCATAAATTTTTAAGTTAGTCAGACGCGGGCCTCCTTTTCACTGTAACAAGTACAATTTTCTCAAAAAAAAATTGTCCATCATCTCATCATATTAATATTTTGAGTTAATATTTAGTCAGAATGGTACTGGAAAAATGTACTAGAAATGTAAATATTGTAGCACAGTGTAAGTCAGCAAAGTGCTTTTCAGTTTCTCAGACTCATTCCTGCTTGAAAAATAGAGCAAAACCCAAATGTCCATTTGTTCTAGACATCATAAAACAATTTAAGGTATGGTGAAAAAAGATAATAGTCTATCCACTTTATGGCAAATAAAATTTTATTTGTTATGAATGTATAGTTTATGAAATCAATAGTCCTTGTACAATTTCAAAGAGAAATTATTCATCGTTCCATTTTCAGGGATAAAATGTGTTATGAGACTGGAAGAAATGAGAAGTGAAGCTCCAAAACTCTTGTTCCAAGTATTCCTAGGCCAGCTTGTCCTCCTTCCACCCACCCAATGCTTCTCTTCCTATCTAATGAACACTCTTCCCATTAAGATTAGGCTCATCCATCACCTTCTCTGTGAGACCCTTTCCAATTGCCCTTTGTCTAGCTGAACCAATCTTCCTGACCACTCTAGTGATTGGATTTGACTGTACCCATTGGGAAGGTAAAACTTGTATTAAAATGAGCATGTAGCTAAAGTTGAATTAATCAGGGCTTAATTATGAAGAGAAACAATAGCTAATGGCTGTTAAACACTCAGTGGGGATGAGGCACTGTGCTCTGCCTTTTACATAAGTTGTCATTCCATCCTCCCAACAATCCCATCAGCAAACATTATTACTATTCCTATTTTACAGATGAGGAAGCTGTGGCTTGAAAATGATTAGGAATCGTCTAAGGCCATATAGCAACGAATCAGTGGAGAGAGACTTTAAAGAGCACCTCAAGCCAGGGCTTTCTGACTTCAGTTTGTTCCCTCAATCACTGTGGGATACTTAGCTTCCTTAGAATCTTATCCTATGCTTGAAACCTAAGTTTCTTATAAGATGTAAATTTGAAACTTATAAGGAGGATTTATGAAAACAACTTCTCTTTAAAACAATGAATTAAAAATTTTGATCCAATGCTTAGCCATCGTCCAAATGGATTCTCAGCACATAACACCAACATTCATTTACATCTATGGAATTCAACATGATAATGTTTAACGCTCATAATTCAAACATCATGACCTGATATTACAATAAGTCAATAATAAACTACTCAGAATAATTTGATTTAAACTCTCTCCAGTAGTCTTCAGAGTTAGACAACAATTTAGACAATTGAGTCAAAGCAATTATTCACTTAAAGTTTCTATGTGAACAAAGCATATTCTGTTTGAAAATCAACTTGTCTTTCTTTCAAATGTTTTTGATGTATACACATAAGAAAGATTTTCTGATCCTTTTAGAAACATAAAGACATGAGAGTGACTGGGAAAATTCCAAAGATTAATGAAGACATGATGGAAGTAAATTTTCAGTTGCTTTGAGACAGCCGATTTAGAGCCCAATAGAAATGGAATGGGATTCTTGTCTGATGCCCTCTAGCTGTGGGTCCTTGGACAAGCCACTGAATCTCATTGTCTCTTAAATTTTCCATCTCTAAAAATAGTTTATAGGAAGGATTAAATGCTTATGTATAAGAATATGCCTTTGACAGTATATGGTAAGTGGATCACTTTTTTTTAAAATGTTAGTTCTTTCTCTTTAACATTTTACATACAACTATGTTGCTAATGCCATTGAGTTGAGTCCCACTTATAGCAACCAGATACACACAGAACAAAACACTCCTCAATACATTCCATGCACATGATCTTCTTTTTGCTTAAAGCCATTATTACAGGCACTATGTCAATCCATCTAGCAGAGAGTCTTCCTTTTGGTCGCTGACCCGCCACTCTCCCAAACATGATGTCCTCCAGGGATTGGTCCCTCCTGACAGCATGTCCAAATAGAACCCCAACAAATGGACATCCCCTGGGAATACAGAGATTGGAGAAAAATTCAGCCTACAGCATAGTCATAGTTTAACAGGTAAAAAATGGTCAGAAAAATCAAAGAAATAAAACACAATATAATATGTACTGCCACAGAGATAAGCACAGAGTGGAAGGAGGAACCAGGTTGGAGTAGGGGCTCCAGGGGAGGGGTGGTGGAGAGGGATGGGCTGAAAGTGGGTCTAAAAGAATCAGAGGATTGGAGTGTGTTTGCTGAGGGCAAAGCAGACCTATGAACACTCATGGAGATAGGGAGCTAGATTTTTGTTTGTTTTGTTTTTCTATACAAGGAATCAAACAGAGTCTTGAGCAAGCTAGGCAGGTTCTTTACAACTGAGCTACATTCTTTTCTTATGTTCTCTCATTTAAACCTCACAACAACCCTTCAAGTGAACTATAATTATTTCCGCTTTTCAGGTGATTAAACAGCAAGGTCTGAAGAGCAGTTGTCAATTTTGTAAATATAAATACAAAATGATGAGGATGATAATAATATGCCATGACGACTCAAAAACTGGGCAAAAATGGTGATGGCCACGTGGGTGAGAAGCTCCACATAGGCAAAGAGACTAAAACCAACTCTATTCTCAGCATGTAGTGACTTGACTTCTATAGATACTAAGAGTCCTGCTGGAAGTCTTTGGCATGGTGAAAACTTTGGGAACATCCATTTTAATTAAGAAAAGCTTCTGTTCTGCCCTTATCCTATGTCTCTGTTTTCCCTAGTCCAGTTCAATCCAGGACAGAAGTAGGCCCTCATAAGAGGCCGCTGAATAAACAAGGACTCTCCAGTTTCAGTACAGTTCACGTTAAATAAGAGACCAAACTCAAACACACAGGGCTGACAATACGAACCGATGCAAATCAGTCTGCTTTATGTTATCATGCTGAAAGACTAATATTACCCATTCATTAGGAAACAAAAGCCAGGGTGAGTAAGCGAACCAGTTGACTCTTAGATTTTTCTAACCTTCCAGGAAAGAGTTACATATGTCAACATTGACTCCACAGGGCTGCTTGCTGTTCAGAAGCAAGTTATGTTTCTCTCCCAAAAGTTTTCTTTCAAATTAAAATATTCTCTATAGAACATCACCTTCTGCACCGTGAGAATCAAGATCTTTTAAGAAGTCTAAGGTATCTATAAGGTATCTATGTGTGTTTAACAAAGGAATCTAGCATATTCATTTCTCGAAATGTCAGTTAAGACTCTTTCCATTGAGATAAAAATGCAAAGAGGCTTATCAGCTCATACAACTGAGATAGAGCTTGCTCTAGCCATGACCTAATGTGGGAGCTTAAATTGTGTCACCAGACTGTCTCTCTCCCTTCTCTTGTTCTTCTCTCTTCCACATTGGCTCCCTTGTCATGTTGTTTAAGACACCTTTAGCAGCTCCAAACTGCACATCTCTCTACAGTAGAAAAGAGCAAGCTTTTACCCCAACAGCACCTATTTTAGGTTCTGAGATACGATCCCAGTGATACATCTTTGAACTATACCTTCCTGGAAGGAGCCAATCATTGTGGCCACAGAAATGCAGGATATCGCTAACCCAAGGAAAGGAGAGGCAAACAAAGAATGTCCAGTGATCTTGCTCATGCAACATGGTTCAAGAATTTTCCAAAGGATAGCAGGGAAAAAGTAAAAGCAAGTCAAGATGGTCTTAAAGGGATATTAGGTATGAGAGAGCCTCCCCATCTGCAGATACAGATTTATGGCAGTCACACTATTTCTGTAAAAAGCTGTATTTTCAGATGCTATCTTTTCTACTTTCTCAGATTCTATATTTTCTCAATTCTCTTCCTCTAGCCAGTTGTTCTTGAAATCCTTCATTAACCTTTTTCTTTTCTGCTATTCCCTTGAATGTGAATGTACTTTCAAGGTTTTTGATCTTGGGATTCTTTTATCAGTGAGTGTGTGTGTGAGTGTGTGTGTGTGTGTGTGTGTGTGTACAAACATATATATACATATGTGTGTGAGAGACACATATATACATGCATATATGTATTGTTGTTGTTAGGTGCCATTGAGTTGGGTCCGACTCATAGTGATCCTACATACAACACAACAAAACAATCCCCAACACTGTGCCATCCAGGTGCTATATCAGTGCTTCTCTGATTCGGGATTGTTTCAGGAGTGGGCTGCCAGGCACTTATCCCATTTTTTGCAGTGTCTGGGATGGAACCCAGAGCCTCAGAGAGCACAGAGCAGCATTCTACTGACTGAGCTAAATCCCAGGCCCATAATATGCATACCTACATACATATGTACATATGAATGTCTATCCATTCCCATAACTTCAAGCACTATTCAAATCCATACCTCAAATTCAGACCCCTCTTTGATCCTCCCACAGAACACAGCTTTCTTGGGCTCTTAAGTGATATTCACTTATTTATTCATTCACTCAATATTCATCAAGCCCCAGGAAGATGCCTTTCACTACTTAAAATGCTATGGTAACGATGAAGTAGAAGTAAGGTGTGGTTGTTGCCCTCCTAGAGTTGTCATTCTGGCCTGAAAGGTAAACATGGAAACAAGTAATTGCAAAGGTAATTAATGCCACCAAAAGAAAAGAGCAGGATGGACTGGTGGACTCCAGGTACATACTGTGAACTGTTTACTGGACACTTCTACCAGTGCCTGTGAATCCAAATTCACCATCTTCTCTCCAAAATCATCTTCTGAATTCTGTGTCCACAGAATTCCGCCACATAAGCTTTTAAATTCAAAGCTTTATCTCCTCTCTACCCACTCCTCCCATAAATGACCAAATCTTATTTCATAGTTATTTGTGGATCCTTCTCACTCTTACCCCTCTCTATACGCTATATTCTAGCCACAGTGGACTTCAGGTTACTAAAATTTTTTACTCTTTCACATGCAGCTCCTAATACCTGGAGGCATCTTCACAATTTGTTCTTTGTCTTTTTCTACCTTCATGACCCTCTATATGTATCCCTCAACACTTTTTAATGAAAATAAGACATTAAACTATTCAATTTCATGAATCATAATTTGTTCTATTTCCCTAGACGTAAAGTGCTTAAAATATTGCAGACTGTCATTAAACATAAAACTAATAAAGTAATGAATAAGTGAATAAGATGTCAATCACACCTTTTCCTCTCTCTAAATTAGAATAACAGACCAAATCTTGTGGTACACTGTGGTAGTTTTGTATTTTATCAGCTTGACTCAACTGAAATTGTATTTCTCATAATTCCTATCCTATGTAGTTCTAAGCAGAACTGGCTAAATAGAGACTTTGAGATTTAAATAGAGATTTGAGATTTTGAAGGCAAAAGCGACAAAATACCTATCGCATCTTTGAAGGCTATCATGATCAGAAATGGTAAAACTCAATTGGGCCACTCCATACTCTTTTCTTCCAGACTAAACTACACATTTTCTGACCAACAAATCTACCATCACCAGACCCATGGCTGCAAAATTATAGAGGCAGTGTCCACAAAGAGCAACAGACTACTATACCAGTACCCCTTCACTGCCCCACTAGAGTTGGGTGTGCCTGGCTTCCAGAATTCTCTGCAAGTTTAAATTTGTCCATTAACCTTTCTGGTTTATAAATCTGGTTAGCGGCTTTTTTAATGACCCTGTAATTCCCTTTTACAGATATTTAATCCCAATTATCTTCCCACAAGGCCTGCAGCCACCCCACGTGGTGCCCAATCCCATTAAATCTTAGAAGCTAAGCAGGGTCAGGCCTGGCTAGTACTTGGATGGCAGACTACCTGGGAACACCAGGTACTGTAGGCATTGGAGAAGGACCCAGAAAACTACTCCTAAAAATAATCAGCCATTGAAAACCCAATGAATAGCAGAAAAGCACTAACAATCGTGTTTCACCTGTTGTACATAAGGTCACTATGAGTCAGACACTGACTCAATGGCACCTAACAACAATAACAACTTCCCACAATGTATAAAGTCCAATTTCTATAATATATTCCTTAATCAATACTATTCCTATAATGTTTTGCTTCCCTGTTTGACCGTTGACTGATATATGCATTCTATGTGCTAGGCCTATGAGTCAAGGATTTTTCTTTAGTTTGAAATATGCCTCCAATTCTACCTTCTATACAAGGGAAATGAGATTGATAAAACAAAGAAACAGGTACTTGACCATGTACTCTCAACACCTCAAATAATTTCAACCATGGCCTTCATAGTAGGGTATCTACTAAGATTTAAAATACCAGTATTGATGAGAGTTCTTTATATTTACAGTATGTTACAGTTTTTTAAATGCATCCCTATATATTAATTAATTTTCTCAAATGTTGCTGTTGTTGTTGAGTCAAGTCCAACTCATAATGACTCTGTGTACAAAAGAATAAAACACTGCCTGGCACTGTGCCATCCCTGGCACTATCTAAGTGCTTCTCTGGTTTTTGATGGCTGATTGTTTTGGGAGTGGGATGCCAGGTCCTCCTTCTAAGTCTACAGTACCTGGTATTTCCAGGTGATATCCCAATTTTTACTTCATTATGCTGTGAGGATCAAATGGACTAATAAGCAAAGTGTCTGGTATTGTACTTGTACACAGTGGGGAGAAATAAACAATCACTAAAATGCAATTTAGGATAGAAATGTTTGGACAGAAGAAGAGCAATATGTTGACAGAGAACTTGGAATAGCAATCTGGAACCCTGAGGGCTTGGATGTCCATAGGTTCCAAAGGAAGTAGAAAGAGATGGTCAAGAAAGTGGGAGAAATCAGGGCTGATAAAATGGAATGTAATGTAGAAAGGGTGCCCAGGGAAACTCACTTATGAGGCCATGAAAAATAAGCATCTTAACGGATTCTCAGAAATCCAAGGGAGGGATCTGGAATGTATGTGTTGTTGTTGTTGTTAGGTGCCATCAAGTCATGTCCAACTCATAGTGACCCACATAGGGTTTTCAATGATTGATTGTGTCAGGATTGCCTTGGGAGTGGATCGCCATGTCCTTCTTCCATTTTTGTGGTGCTGGGAATCAAACTTAGGACCTTAGAGACTGTAGAGCAGCGCTCTACCAACTGAGCTAAATCGCAGCCCCAGAATATGTATACATGAGCTAATTTTATTTATATCCCAAGGATCAGAGAATCCCTAGGTAAAGCATTATTTATATGCAGATAAGGAAATAAAAGCTAAAAGGGACTAGAGAATTTAAGATCATGGAAATATTAAATACTAAATCAGGCACCATGATACATACCTGTAATCCCAGCTGAGGCATAAAGATCACAAGATTGAGGCCAGAATCAGACTGCATGATTTATCAAGACCCTCTCTAGAAATGAAAAATAAATAAAAACGGGGTTATAGGTGCCAGCTCAGTGGTAGAGCACTTGCTTAGCATGAGCAAGACCCTGGGTTCAACCTCTCCAGTACTGTAAGAAACAAAGAAGAAAGAAATAAAGAAAGAAGGAAAGAAAGAAAGAAAGAAAGAAAGAAAGAAAGAAAGAAAGAAGAAAGAAAGAATGAGGAAGGAAGGAAGGAAGGGAGGGAGGAAGGAAGGAGGAAGAGAAAAATACTAAGTACTAGTGTTGGGAATTGTTTGACTTGAACTTCTACAATGGGCCTATACTCCACTACAGACATACTTGACTCCATATACCCACCCCTTTGAGATAGACATGGGGTACTTTAGGATAGGGCTGGGATTTAGCTTGTTGCAGGAGTGCTACTCTGCAGTCTCTGAGGTCCCAGGTTCGATTCCCAACACCACAAAAATGGGAGAAGGATGTGGCAATCCACTCCCAAGGCAATCCCAAAAAACAATCAGCCATTGAAAACCCTACAAGGGTCACTATGAGTCAGACCCCACTTGACAGTACCTAACAACAACAACAACCTTAGGATAGGAGAACTCATTTGAGCCAAGGAAGAGCTAATGAACCTATTGCCTATGTCCAAGCAAAGGCAAAAATAGGGATGGGCCCACCAGTGTGCTTTACTACAAAAAAGTGTAAGGGATTTGCAACAGCAATACCTAAGCTTCCCTGCTCCCAGGGCATCCCTTCAGGGACTTCTGAGTGGAGGTTGTAGCTAAAGAGTGATGCTGAGCTGCCTAGGTGGTGGGGATTAGGGAATGTCTATGAAATGTTTCCAGAATGTAAGAGAGGCTGGAAATGCCCAGAGACCTTTAGAAAGAAACAGGTAGTGGGTCCACTGCCTTTTCAATCAAGACTCACCTGTCTAGGAAGGGCCTAGGGTAGAACCACTACCCTAGAGAAACAGACTACAAGAGTAACTGAGAGCTGCTGCGTCCCCAATGGGAGCTGCCTCTGATGTTATTCATTGCTCAGAATCCACAGGAACCACTACTGAGAACTATTTTTGGCTGGATCCACCACAGAACTCAGCAGGTAGAGGATCACAAACAAGCATCTCACATGGCTACTAGTCCTCACTGCATGAACCTGGGATCTAGGGAAAATAACACTCCCATAATTATGTCCAAACCAACAGCAGCTCCCTGTGTTAGGTGCTTACTATGTGGCCATGCACTACATAGAGGCCTTTCTGCATTATCTCAGTTAATCCTTAACACACATCTACAAGGTAGATAACAGTATGATGTAGACTGTACAGATGAATAAATAGAGAAGCAAAGGGCTGAAACAATTTGTCTAAGTCAATACTCGGCCAGTATGGTGAATAGGACCTGATTTCAAAATCCATGTTCTAAGACATTTCAAGAGGATGAGGATCAAAGCTCTACACTAGAATACGAGTTATTGGAAGAGATAGACTGGTCTTATCAATCTTTATGATCTTTACACAAGCGTGAGATCCAGCACAGCACATTACATAGCACAAGCGTGAGATCCAGCACAGTAGTGACCAATTAAGGGTGCATTCACTCATCTGCAATCTTCATTGAGATCTACTGAGTGTCAGCACAATCTAGGCTTTCCGTGACATAGATCATAGGTCGCTTGTTGTTGTACTCTGAAATAAGGTGATTTTCACCATCATTAAGAGGACAGGATAATGTCTCTGGGATGGTTTAACAAGGCAGGACACACGTGGATAAGTTTTATTTGTGCAAAAAGAGACTACAGAATTTGTCACTGGGAAGTGAGGAGAGTGAAAACCAAGAAATACTGGTGTGTGGAGCAGAGTTCAACTTGGCTCTGTACATTGGAGCTCTAAGTCAGACCACAGATTTCTAATTATGGGCCTGTAGCAATAGGCAACCCCACCTGCATGTCTGTCACCTTGTCATGCTGTGGCAGCTTGTGTGTTGCTCTGATGCTGAAAGCTATGCCACTGGTATCTGAGATACCAGCAGAGCTACCCAAGGTGGACAGGTTTCAGCTGAGCTTCCAGAATAAAACAGACTAAGGAGAAGGATCCAGCAGCCCACTCCCAAAGCAGCCAAATGAAAACCCTTTTTGCCCAGACCACCTGCTAAGGAAGACCTTTTTTGCCTACCTCTCACCAGGACCTTTGGTGAGGAAAGAATGCTCTCCCATCACCACCATCAACAAGGAAAGAACCCACTCTCTGTCTGATCACTGATGAAGCAAGAACTGTCTCCTCGTGACCACTGAGACCACCAACACAGGTGTTTGCCCCTGGAAGGCAAAGGTGCCTGAGGCTTTTCCTTTCTCCCATCTCCATCAGTGTCCCGAGGGCTGCAGGAGTCCACACCCCTCACTGGGGGGTCCTGAGTGGATTGTGTTTAGTATCTGTGTGTGCGGCAGCACAGCCCATCCGAACCTCCAGGCTGGACAGGGAGGCGCAAGCCCCACATAGAGTTAAGACAGATAAGATAGATAAGAGATAAGACAGAATCACTGTAAAATATAATGCCAGAAAATGAGGCCCCCCCCCCCGGCTGGAAGACATGCAAAAGATGACTGGAGAAGAGTTGCCTCCTCAAAGTAGAGATGGGAATTGAATAAAGCACCTGGGGGCTTTTTAATTTTTTTTCTAATATGGCATTACTTAAAATGATAAAAAAAAAACCACAGTGGCAGCAACAATGTGCTCTAACATAGAAAGATCATGTGCATGGCAGTGTCAGGGAGTGTTTTGCTCTGTTGTACATAGGATTGCTATGAGTTGGATCTGACTTGACAGCACCTAACAACAACAGCATAACCAGGTTCTAACATCCAGATGGCTAGTTTGAGTGTGGGACCAACATCTTTGGTAAATGAGACATCAAAAAGAATCAACCCAATATTTAAGGCACTGAGCTGTGTACCAATCCTGGCTCTGCCACTTACCAATTTTGTGAACCTTGAATGAGCTAATTAACTCACTGTGCTTGTTGAATATTGCTTCATCTGTAGGACTGGATAGTAATAGCATCATTGTGGTTAATATTGTAAGTATTAAATGCATCCATATGTGTAAAACCATTGCAGCACTGTAGGTGACAGCAAATATCTGGTCTAACATTAATGTCCCACAGCATATTGCAGGTTGACCTTGCTTTTGCAGTGAGCCTTTTATGTTTCCATGCCACACCCCTGATACCCATTGGATTCATATATTGTCATGAAAAGTGGTGGAAAGTACTACTTTTGAGTTTTCCTTTAGGGGACACAATTTCTCCCTCTTCTTCCTGGGGACTTATACCAAAGGTTAATAGTGGCTTTAGAAAAGAGGAAGATGTACACAAAACCAGGACTAAGGCAAAGAGAGTGAGGTATGTGGAGCTCAAAATTGAAAGAGGCACTTACTCAGCATCACACAAGTGTGTATATCCATGGCTTTAAGAAGAAAGATGGTAGGAACAGGATTTTAGTGTTTGAATGTGCTGCTCCATGCATAGATTGTACAGGAAGAATGCACTTTATAAACAAGTTGTGTTCCTCAAACGTTATAAAAATTGAATCATAGTATAAATATACTATGGAACTAGATAGTTAAAGGAATGGATTGTGAATGCATCTGTAGAACCAAGAAACCTCCAGAGAATAGCTTATTATTTGTCAGAGTTTGGATTTTTCTATGTTGTGTATGTTTGCTCCTTCTTAGAGATCTTACGTTACGCACACATTGTCTTACTGAGAGTACAAGAGGTAAATTCATGTAAGGAAATCTTTGTGGAAGAAAAATGTAGCCTTAAAGGAGTAAAACATTGAAGTGTCATGAACTTTTCTTCATTGTTGTAAATTAGATCCAGAGTAAATAAACAATCTTTAAAATGTGCACCTGGGCGGTGTGAGCTCTATAAGATCAATAGTCTTAATAGAGCTTTCTCTGCTTGATAAATCTTGAAAAGCTATCTTTTACCCTTTCAAAAACCTACTTTTTTCTATTTTATTAATTTTTATTATTTTCAAAATCTCATATAATATTATGCATTGAGTTTATTCTGTAGCTCTTTAACTTCTTGAGTCAAATACTCAGTTCAAATACTTTGTCTTTCTTTTGGATAAATGTACTTAAGACTTTAGCTGCATCCCAAATTTCCCTATTCATGTTTTTCTTGACAAGTTCTAACTAGTTTAAACTTTCATTGTGTTTCTTCTGTGTTTCATTAAACATTTATAGGTGTTTTTTGAATTTTCAAATGTGTAATTGTGGAGAGGGCTCATGTTTTTGTTTACTTCTTTTGCAGTCAGAGTATATGACTTCTATGGTATCAACTCTGGTATTTATTGAGTTTTCATTTATGGGCCCTATGAACTCAAATTTTATAAATGTTCCATGTATCTTTTAATAAAGTATGTATTCTGTGAGAGTTTTATGCAAGATATTCTCTCTCTCTTCTCTCTCTCCTCTCTCTCTCTCTCTCTCTCTCTCTCTCTCTCGTTGTTAGATCCAACTCATAGTCACCCTCATAGAGCTTTCAATGGCTGATTGTTTCCGGACCTAAACCACAGCCCCTCTCCCCTCCCCCCATATATATATGTATATATATGTGTGTGTATATATATATATATATATATATATATATACACACACACACATATATGTAGTAAGTATATATATATACTTTATATATACTTAAGTATATATATATATAGTAAGTATATATATATATACTTTAAATACATATATATATATATACACACACACACACACACTTAACTATATCAATTGGTTATTGTATTGTCAAGCTTTCTGTTATCCAACTAATTTTTTCATATATATGTGTAGATATGTATCACTAAATGAGAATATATTGAAAATCTCTCATTTGAGTTATAGATTTGTTAATTTCTTCTTGGAATTTGTCCAGGAGAAATTATGTTGTTCTATCTAGTTTTTAGAACTATTTTCTTTGGTCAACACAAGTTCATAATTATACCATCCTGGTGCATTTTTAATGTAATAATATGCTTTCTTTTTTAAGAGTGACACAGAGTCCTTACAGGGAAGCCAATCAAGCAATTAATTAGTTGTTGTTAGGTGTGTGAAGTCAGGTCTGACTCATAGTGACTCTCATAGGGTTTTCAATAGCTGATTGTTTCTAGATTGCTTAGGGAGTGGATTGCCACATCCTTCTCCTGAGGCAATTAATTAACAAAACTAAAAATCCATATACCACATTTACAAAAAAAACAGGCAACAAGATATCCTAAGCTTAATACAAGCAAACAGGGACAAATCACCAACAGCCACAAGACTCACCTGGTAATGGTGTCTGTGCAGGAGAAAGCAAAGGAAGGCAAACTGGCACTATGCCTAATGGTGAGCAGAACATCATAAGAGCCAACAGTTATTCACTGGGAAGCACAGTGGGCCAACTTAAGAACATGAGTTGGATTTTCCCTCTTTAATACCTGGTGAATTCAAGGAGTATAAAGCAAGGATTAAAGGGGTTGGAGTAGCTTGATCTTGGTGAACTCTCAAAACTGAAATGGGCTTTCTTCCAATACAGGAAACACACAATAGAGAAACTACTAGAACTAGAATAAAAATTGCACAAGTTAAGGAAGAGAGAGAGAGAGCATCTATACCAAACTGAAGTGAGAAAGGCAGTCAATAAATCTCAGGAAGCCAGTGGACACATTTTAAATATTAGATAAGAATAATAAAAGAATTATTTTATAACATTAGAAAAAGTTCCCTAAATCTTGAAAGGTTCTTAATGTACAAGAAGACTAGTCTCAAAAATTTCTCATGAGCAACAGAGAAGTATTAAGGTAAAGTGTCACACAAAGTTATAATAAGAAATTTGATAAAGAGCATAAGAACATTTCTAGAGATGAAGAAAGCATGCCAGATTCAATAAAACAGACCAAGTGCCACTTAGTATTTCAGGATTAACTAAAATATATTTTTAATTATAGAAGAAATAAAGAAACAATATAAATAAGAATTTTGAAGCTGAGATCTGAAATAATAGAGCTCAGGAAAGAATTAGAAGTAAAATGTCCAGTACGAAATGAAAACTAAACTATAATGTTACAGTGTGGGAAAACACAGCGCTAATGAATTAAGAGATGTATAAGGTCAAAAGAAACTGTTGTTTTAGTCAAAAGGAAATAAAGTAATAAAAGAAGGCCAAGAGAAAGTGAGAAATACAAAAATGGGCAAATGAGATCTAACATATGCACAAATACATGGAGACCCGAAGAAGAAAATCAAGACAAGGGAACAGAATAAATACAAATAAATTACAACTAAAGAAATATTTCCTGAAATAAAAAGGAAATATTTGAAACCACATATTGAAACAACATACTGAATATTTCAGACAATTGATCAGGAATGGCCAATATCAAGAAAAGTTCTAGTAAAATCAATGAAAATTAAAGAAAAAGAAAAAATCCTTTGGGCATTTAGGGAAAACGTGACTTATACAGAAAATGTGATTTATAGAAAAAATAAAATTGTATTCCTACCAGACTTTCAGATTAGTTTGTTGTTAAATGCCACTGAGTTGTCTGACTCACAGTGACCTTCATAGGGCTTTCAATGGGATTGTTTTGGAACTGTTTTGGAAGTGGATTGCCATGTCCTTCTCCCATTTTTGTCATGCTAGGGGTCAAACCTAGGTCCTCAAAAACACAGAGCAGCACTCTACACTAAGATATTTTTAAGAGCTGGACACCATGGCACATGCTTAATCTTGGAGACACAGGAGGCTGAGGAGGAAGTATTGCAAGTTTGAAGCCAGAGGCAGCCTGCACAACTTAATGAGTTCCTATCTCAAAATAATTAAGGGTCTAAGGTTGTGGTTTTGCTTGGCTCTATAATCAACACCCATGGAAGCAACAGTCAAGAAATCCAAAGACGCATTGCTCTAGGAAAAATATGTGGCAAAAGATCTCTTTAGAGTATTGAAAAGCAAAGATGTCACATTGAAGACGAAGGTGCGTCTGACTCATGCCATGATATTTTCAGTGGCATCATATGGTTGTGAAAGCTGGACATTGAACAAGAA
>VMDO01020625.1:18477-37208 GCA_007922755.1 Pedetes capensis
TCTATTGAATATACCATGGACTGCCAAAAGAACCAACAGATCTGTCCTAGAAGAGGTACAACCAGAGTGCTCCTTGGAAGCAAAAATGACCAAACTGCGTCTTACATATTTCGGACATGTAGTCAGGAGAGAACAATCCCTGGAGAAGGACATCATGTTTGGAAGAGTGGCAGGTCAACGCAAAAGAGGAAAACCCTCCACCAGATGGATTGACACAGTGTCTGCAACAATGGGCTTAAACATAAATAATATCGTTTGCCTGGCACAGAATCAGCAAGTGTTTCGATCTGCTGTACATAGGGTCGCTATGAGTCGGACCCGACTCCACAGCACCTAACAACAACAACAACAACAAGGTTGTGGTTTGGATGTGGAATACTTGCCAAGCATGACCAAAGCCCCAGATCCAATTCCCAGTACTGGAGATTAGATAGAAGATAGGTAGAAAATAGATGATAGACAGACAGACAGACAGACAGATGATAGATAGATATAGATAGATAATAGATAGATAGATAATGTTGTTATTAGGTGCCATCAACTCTGGTCTCTCTCATAGAAACCCTATGTACAAAAGAACAAAACACTCCCTGACAGTGTGCCGTGCCTGATACTATTGCCAGTGCTTCTCTGCTATTCATAGCATTTTCAATGGCATATTGTTTCGGGATTGGGCTGCCAGGTCCTTCTCCCTAGCCTGCAGCACCTGGTTATTCCCAGGCAGTCTCCCATCCAAGAACTAACAAAGCTGATGCTGCTTAGCTTATGAGATCAGGAAGGATTGGATTCCAGGGTGCTATGGCTGCAGAGAGATAGATGTAAATATGCATAAATATGTTATTGTTGTCAGGTGCCATCAAGTCAGTCCAAATCATAGCAACCCTATATACAACAGATGAAACACTACCGAACACTGCCATACATGTACTATTGTCAGTGCTTCTCTGCTATTCATAGGGTTTTCAATGACTGATTGAGAGTGAGGTGCTGAGTCCTTTTCCCAAGCCTATATCACCTGGTTTCCTCAAGCCTTCTCCCATCCAAGGAGATAGCTATGGAAGCTAACCATGCCTGACCCTGCTTAGCTCCCATGGTCTGATAAGATCAGATTCCAGGGTGGTACAGCTTTAGGGAAAGATATAGATATAAATATATAGGTATAGATATAGATATAGATATAGATGATATATAGAGATATAGATCCATTCTTTTCTTAAATATATGTATATTCAGTTTAATTCCCAGTACTGCAAAGGATAAAAAAAAAAAGATATTTAAGAGAAGAAAGTGTGAACTAAGGTTTTTTGTATTCATTAAAAATGACTTTAGAGAATATAAGATCAGATTAACTGTTATCAATATGAAAGAATTCATGGAATATTATTTCAGTGTGAACTTCCTGAGAACTTTGGTGAATAAATTTTGGACAACCAAAATGCATAGAGGACTAAAACTAAATTACAGTGTGCACATGCAAGGGAGACAGAGAGAGAATAGTATGTAATAGATGATGAGTGGTCTGATCACATAGATACTAAAACCTGCTATTAAAAATGTGATCACCATGGAAAGAGATCTATCATGTACAAAAGTCTGCAGCAAATACATAATATTAATGGGCCATTCAGTTTAGTCATGAACAAGTCAAACAGGCTCCATCACCTCTTCAAGTCAACATTATACCAGTGCTCTAAGCCAGGATAATAGTGTAAAGAAAAATCAAACAAAAACTAAGAAAAATGTTATAATTCATAAATGATAGTCTAAGAGATTATACAAACTATTATAATAAAAAAGGATTCCAAAAGGTTCTGGACATACATGTACAAAAACATTATGTTCCCATATATCAACAAAAACAGAGAATGTATTTTTTCAAGATACCTTTGAAAATAACATCAAAGCATACTTGATACCTAGGGGAAAATATAAGAGGGAATGTGGAAGACATTAATGGAGAAAAAAGACATAAATGTTTATCCAAAAATACAAAAGGTGATTGAAATAATGAAGAGTTATACTATGTTCACAGTTGGGAAGATCAATATCAGAAAGGCATCAGTTCTCCTAAAATTAATCTCTAAATGGCACATAACTTCAATTCAAACTCTACAATTAGCTGATCCCAAAATTCACGTAAGAGATCAAATGACCAAGCAATTTTTAAAAACCAAATGATGTCCTCCTTACCCTACAAACCAATGATACTGATTGGAATGTTGTAGTAATTAAGATTATGATCTTGGGAAAGGAATAGGCAAATAAATCAACTGAATAGGACAGAAACATGTACCTAAACATTTGTATCACAAGGTATAACTATTGTCAGGGGTTTTGTTGTAGAGTCTGGAATCAGTATTTTGTCAGGGCTTAGATTTCACTGTTCTAAGACTCTAAACTAGAACTGGGTGATAACAAGAGCTATTTTTCCTGGAGAATACCTTACTATGTATAAAATCACTATAACTTTCTGGGTGTTCAGTTTTTATACAGACTTTTTGTTTAACTGTCCGTTATGACAGAGTGGAAAAACTTTGACACAGGCAGGAAATATCAGTTGCATAGTTGTCTCTCATCAGCAGCTCTTTGTGAGGGACTCTACCCCTCTTTTTTAAGTATAAAATGCAATAAGGAGTATAAAATCACCTCAAAAAATCTTATGTATCCCTCTGCCTCATGGCCAAAATAAGAATAATGGCTACTGGAGCCTTTACCATGATTCAGACAGTGTACTAAACACTTTGCCTGAATTATAGGTGCTAAACCTGGAAACAACATTGTAGGCAAGTGCAACTGTCATCTTCATTTTATGGTTGGCACACTGAGATTTACAGAAGTTGAATAACTTTCTCAAAGACAAGATCAAGGAGACAGTAAATAATGCAGCTAAAACTTATATCTATGTCTACTAAACACCAGTGCCCGTACTCTTAGTTAACATTCTACACTGTCTCTCTATAAAATATTATCATTGACTTGTTTGACATTGAACTGGTATATTTTTAGCCTTGAAATAAGAGATGAAGGAATAATTGTACAATATGAACTAATTAAAAGTAACCAATTACCTTTCCTGAAAACATTTTTATAGAATTAAATTGGCTTTCTTTTTAATAGAATATTAGCCTGCTAACAAGAAATATACAGGTGACCAGCAGGCACTTTAAAAAACAAATCAATCTTTAAAATGTGAGAAACATGGAGAGAATGCTGTTTCCTGAAACAAGAGTAAACTCCTAATGCCCCATTTATGGACTAGGTCTTGCATTATTGACACATGAAGAAGCTCTTTTTTAATTAACTGGATAGGAACTTAATATCTTCACATATGCAAGGCAAGTCGACTTGGCCAGGCAACCAGATACACCAAGCTTTGTATATTAGTTCTGCTCTTTTGGCTTGCAAGTGAACTTTCTAAGTCATGGGCATTAAGGCCACATCTTAAGTAATGGCTTTGTACTCAAATGTTTCTTGGAAAAATTAGGATATGCTAACCAGTGTCAGAGAGTACAAGACAACTCAGCAAATTAAAAATTAACAAAAAGAAGAATAGAACAGAAGAGTTCAAATTAAAATATCCAAAAGATTAATTTGCTGAACATCACATAGTCCTCAACTGACTGTGGGTTAAGATCTTCAGAGCTGAGACTTAGACATCTCATGCAAAAGCATATCTGTTTTTGCATAGCTTTTGAGAAATCATTTCTAATAAATCTGAAATGCTACCCTAATGCAGAGGTCAAAGTAAAGGCATATTTTCAGCTTCAGGACTAGCACCATACTCTGGTCATATTTGTACCCTGTTAGTGTTCCATTTATTAATCACCTTAACAAAATTAAGGATGGTTATCTTAAAAGTAAAATATTATTTCATCTAATATTTTCCATGCTGATATTTTGCACTTTGGATAAGCATAATACTTTCCTACAAAACTTCCTGGATGCATTATAGACACCTTTAAGTTTTCCTGGACATTTTATTAGTGTTCTTTTACCTGAGTCTACAAACTTTATCTACTCATGAGATGATAAAAGAGCAATTATTATAATTTCTATTCATTTGAAAATCTCCTCCATCAAATCTCATCTATGGTTCTTTGTGTAAAAATTCTGCAACACAGGAACTATTCCCTGTTTATATTTCTGTCTTCCATAAAATTTAGCATAGATTATTAACCAGAGGAAAAACTTAGTAAATTATCCTTTGAATGGAATTAAACTTTTTAATTAATTCTTTAATTAAAGACTAACTGTACTTTGGACATCAAACTTTATAACATTTGTTTTCCCTCGCTTGAGCAATATTTATTAAGCTTATAGTATATCAAAAAAATACAGTATATTACTTATGTAATATTTTTTTCACAAAGTTACAAAGAATAATATCATAGACTTTTAAATCATACTCCATTTATATGGTACTTTTATTTGGGTGGACTATCATTTCCATCTCTTCTGGTTTTTCCTTCTCTCCCTTAGTTGTCTGTGAGATTGGCCCTAAGTATTATCATGCAGTATTATCATGCATTCTTTGCCAGTTCAGGTTGCTATAACAAAGTGCTATAGATTGATGGCTTACAAACAATAGAAATTTCTTTCTTACAATTATGGAGGCTAGAAATCCAAGATCAGGGTGAGAACGTGGTTGGGTTTGGGTGAAGGTCCCCTCTGGTTTGCAAGATAACTATGCCCTCACATGAAGGAAAGAGAACAAAGGAATCTTTGGGGTCTTTTATAAAGGCACTAATCCCATTAATGAGGACAGAACCCCCTGACCTAATTATTTCCCCAAGGCCCCTATGTCCTAATACCATCACATTGGGATTATGATTTTAGCATATGGGTTTTACTTTTTTTTTTTTTGAAAAGACACAAACATTCAAGCTATAGAAGTCTTCATAGCATTTGGTTTCTTCCAGCAAATATTTATTAAGTAACTCCTGTGCCCAACCACTGTGCTAAGTTCTAGGGATACAACCACCACCTACACTAACCATATCCCTGATCTGCTGAACTTCCACTGAAATGAGGAGTAGCCATTTCACATTTTGGTTCCGTTTCATTCTGTTCTACTCTAATACCATTAGAATTGTATAATAAAATATTTCAATAGCAATTTAAAATTAATAAAGCAGTTTCACATCCAATACCTTATTTGATACTCCAAAAAGCCCCAGGGGGTAGCAAAGGGAATTAATCCTAATGATGTCATTGTACATGATAAGCCCAAGACACCCAACATAATGACATTAGCAGGGATCATTCCAAGGGCATGTATAAACTGAGGTTCACATGGGGTAGGCAGGCCTGGGAAATTTCAGGGAGAAAAGAAGGCAGAAATAACCATCTGGCAGAGAAAATACAGCACAATGCCAGGGCTGGGGTTTAGCTCGGTGGGTAGAGTGCCACTCTGTGGTCTCTGAGGCCCTAGGCTCAATCCCCAGGACTGCAAAAATGGGAAAAGGACGTGGCAATCCATTCCCGAAGCAATCCTGAAACAATCAGCCATTGAAAACCCTGTGAGGGTCACTATGACTCGGACATGACTCAACAGCACCTAACAACAACAATGTACAATGCCCATCATTACTTTGGAAATTTATTAAATTTTTGTTTTGTTTTGTTTTTTGCCTTGTGTAAGGCACATACTGCCACACCAATTCTGCCTGAATATTTTGCCTTTTCAGTCTGTTGCTCAAGATTATCTTTAATGTGCAACTTCAAAACATCTCACTGGCATTTGGTAGGAAGACTCTCTTTCCAGTGTGATGAACCACAGACACTAAACAGCATTAAAAGGCAGGGAACAGATCTGTGCCCACACAAGTTTTCCAGTGTCCTCTGATATAGGGTTTATAGTCTTTGAAAACAGGCACTATATCTTCTCTTTATTAACCTCAGCAAATGCTTCTTAAAGCATTAAATGTGTACACATTGAAAAGATCTTAATATCAAATCAGAATAATTTAACAAAAATATATTTCTATTTGAAAATGATACCTATATTCTGAAACCTAGATACCCACCATAGGAGGAAGTCATACCAAACAAAATCTGTAGGACTGGTTGTATTTATTCCTGTACCCTTATGCAATAAGGCAGATGGCTCAGCCCTGGACTGTCCAGGTGGCAGCTATCATTTTGAGAATGTGTATGCACTGTGTTACCACAGACATCAAGACTGGAAAATTTCTACTAGATTATCTGATCTGATCAGCCCCTTTAGAAGATTTTTCTTTCTATAGTTAAAGTGGATTTTATTTTGCCCAGTACTTTGAGATAGAACCCAGGGCCTTACACATACTTTGCCAAGTGCTCTTTTTTTTTTTTTTTTTTTTTTTTTGAGTCAGGGTCTTGCTAAATCATGCAAGTTGCCTGTGACCTCAAACTCCCAATCATCCTGCCTCTGCCTCCCAAGGCACTGGGATTATCAGAGCATACCACTGTGTGCACCTAAATTAGCTACATATATATCTCCTGTGTTTTTCAAACTCTGAAGAAGTCAAAAGAAATAGCAAGAAGCAAATCAAAGATGTGTTAATTAGGTCATGCACAAAAGTGGGAGCCATCTCATCCAAATCTTCCTAGATCTAATGGTGCACACAAACTAAAACTAGGTAGATGGAGACCAGGCTAATCTTAAATGTTTCTTGCTTAATTTGACTATTTAAACATTTTAAATTTGGTTTCTGCTCTGCACTACACCTTTCAAAAGAAAAAGGTCGGCTATTTTTAGATTAAAGAAATAACATATTTTACAAGCAGGTGGAGAATTAGAAAATTCCAGTCACCAGGTGTCACACTATCAAACACACCAGGTGTAAAAAGTAGAAAAATAACCTTGAAGGGTATCTGGGGAAAATTCCAAGAAAGGTCGAACAGAAATGATCCTAACCCTGGCAACCATTTTGCTTTACAACTTAATTGCACAGAAAGCACAACCATTAGAAAGGCATATGCACCTCCAAATCCAGACGCAGCACACTAAGCAGAGTCAAAGCCATGGGCACCTGTTTTCAGAGTTACCTGCCCCTGCCTGCCTTAATCCTCAGCCCAAAGGGCTGCTCCAGCCTTCGCCTGCCTGTGGAAGTCCTGCGTGCCTTCCCTGTCTCAAATAAGAGGCCGGTGATTCTAGGAAGCTGTCTTTCATTTGAGCCAATTGGACAAATATTTGTTGTTCACCAATGTTGTGCCAGGTTCTGAGGGCCCAGCAGACATGGAAGCTGACATTGGCCTTAAGTTGCCAAGGGTCTAATGAAAAGAGAGACTCTATACATTCAACAAATATTGATCAAGTGCTCAGTGTGGGCCTCTCTTCTAGCAATACACATTATTGTGGATGGGTGTCATAACCCAATACTGAGAAAATAGAGTTAGTGTGTATGTGTATATACATATGTATGCATATATACATGTGAGGTGTGATTTAAAAAATACACTGAATGTTTAAATTTTAAAATTACTACAATAAAAGACATGTTGCCATTAATCCCCCTCAAAGTACTCTCCCAAGCATCAAACACAATAATCCCATTGTTCCTGCTACTTTCTGAAGCAGTTCTGTAATAAATTTTTACTGTGATAAATTGTTTTAATTTGAATATTCACTGTATCTATTGATCATTCCTTCCATATATGCACATACAAACACATACATACATACAGTCATCCTGCTGTATCATAGGAATCTGTTCCAGGACCCCAGGAGAGCATCAAGACCTGCAAATTCTCAAGCCTCTTCTATAAAATGGTGTAGTATTTGCATATAGTCTATGAGCATCTTCCCATATACTTTAGAGCATCTCTAAATTACCTGTAATACCTAATATAGTATAAGTGCCATGTAAATCATTGCTATATTGTATCACTTAGGGATTAGTGACAAGTAAAGAAGTCTGTACATATTTGACACATAAATTTTTCCAAATGTTTTCAAACTACAGTTGGTTAAAAAATCCACAGATGTGGAACCTGCACATACAGAGGGCTGTGTTTATATGTGCACATATACAATATATATTATATATGCATGTGAATTTATGTAAATAATATGCCTATATATGAATTATGTAAATCATGAGCATAAAGTAATATCACAATTGATTATAAATGAGATTACAATTATTAATAAAATAATGATAAATAATATTTCCATTATTTAGGGCCTGCAGCCCTACCACTGTGGCATCTGATCCCGTCAGATCTCCGAAGCTAAGCAGGGGTCGGGCCTAGCTAGTACTTGGATGGGACACTGCCTGGGAACACCAGGTGCTGTAGGCTTGGGTGAAGGACACAGTAACCCACTCCCCAAAGATAATCAGTCATTGAAAACCCTATGAATAGCAGAGGAGCACTGACAATAGTGTTTTGTCTGTTGTAAGTAGGGTCGCTGAGTCAGACACCAACCCAATGGCACCTAACAACAACACAGGGATTTACAACTTCCCATGTACTTCATATCAGGATTTTATTTGATGCTCACAAAAACCCCATGGAATAAAAAGCAAGTTTTAATGACATTATTTTAGTGATGGCAAAGCTAATGAGTAAGCAAGTAGCTAAACTTACAGACACATGAACTGGATGGTTGAGCATGTAGTTCAGGATAGGAGCTACCTCTAGAGAGGGAGAAGGGGAGGAGAGCAGGGTGGGAAAAAAACAAAGTTGACTTCTAGTTTATCTGCAGCATTCCTGTTCTTTTATTTAAGTAACATATGACAAGAGTGGACTTCAGTTAATTCTTTATAAAGAATAAGTAGTTCTTCGTTTATTATAATCTACTTTCTGTATTCAATCTTTTCAAAATAACAAAAAAGAAAACAATACATCAAAAAGAATTAAACCAATTTAAATATACTTACATTTCCTCTGTATTCTCACAATATATGAAAAATATTAAATCTGATTATACAAATGGAGGAACTAGCCTGTTACCAATAATCCTAATAAACTGTCCTTTCTTTTTATTTTCTTTTCCAATCTTTTGCTTTTTTTCCTTTTTGTTTCTTTGCTTCCTTTCTTTCCCCTCCCACTCATCCTTAAATCATCTTGTTTCATATAATTATTAGAGCAAGTTGTTTCTATGTCCTCTTCCACCAATAGATTGTTAGCATCCTGAAGGCAGGGGCCCTGTGTCCATCACCCTTGCATATCTCTGGACTGGTACCACACCCAGCTAGTAGATTAGTAATGTGTTTGTTCTAAGTAAACATATGTGCTCATATCACAAACGCTTATACTATTTATACTGCACATACTCCCAGGACAAAGGACTTAATCCCAAACAGTATTAGCAAAGCCTGCTTCTTTTTCATTTCTTTTTATTTCCCTTGTTGTTGGTGTTGTTGTTAGGTGCCATAGAGGCATATCCAACTCATAGCGACCCTCATAGAGTTTTCAATGGCTGATTGTTTCAGGATTGCCTCGGGATTGCCTCCGGAGCGACTTGCAACATCTTTCTTCCATTTTTGTGGTGCTGGGAATCGAACTCAAGACCTCAGAGACTGCAGAGCAGTGCTCTACCAACTGATCTAAATCTCAGCCCCTTTTTCCCTTAGTGGCCTACTATTTCATTTAGGATACAAGAATAAAAAAGAACAAATACTGTTTTCAACAAACACCACCACTCAAGATCAAGCTCACAATGTCTTCAAGTATGGTTGCTTGAATTACAAGCCCTCCTGACCTTGTAAGCAAGATTTGGTTGCATTTTACTTCAGGAAAAATGAGGACTTAGTATTGATTTTTCCCCCCTGGTTCAAAGAGAGTGCAGGTGTTTAAGCATTTATGAAATTGATTGACTTCCTCCAGCAGCCAGTTGATAATAAGTTTAAGCTTCGGAGTGAAGCTATAAAGGTTTGATTATATTAACAATACCAATAGCCCTGAGTTCATAAATCTTAAGAGAAAGGATGCATATGTCACAGATAATGCATGAAAAAGTTGTTCTTTTATCATGGATAACTCTCTATTGTGCAGAGACCCAGTCGATCAGCTATTCCATTATTTGAATAAGTATCTGATGTCTTGTTTTCTTTCAAGAAGGCAGGTGCAGGATGAAGCAGGAAGCCTGCCAAGAAAGATGATAAATTACCATTTGGTGCTGGCGACCAGAGCTCTACAAATGCAGAACTGCCAGGAATTAAGAGGGAGGGTAACTAGAAACGAGGAGGGAAATGACTTTTGACTGCAACTTTGGAGGTGTTTACTTTTTGTCTTAATTATCTTTGTGGTATTTTAAGGGTCCATGCTCGTTTTGTAACCTACAAAGTGAAGTACTGTTTAGAACAACCGTGCACTGCCTTAAGATACTATATGACATCTGCTGAAGTCAAGTAAAAATTGAGTTGAGAGAGAGCTAGTCAGTGGAGACAAACACATGGCCAAAGGAGATAAATAACATAAAGCAAAGGTGAAATGTTGCTGCTGCTGCGTTTGACATAGAGCCCCTGGTCTACATTCAGAGGCCATATTCTGCCCAAATCAACTGCATTGAATGAGGGCACACTCATACACGCTGCAGTTCACACCCAAAAACCCAGAAGGACAAAAATACTGACAATAACCACAGTGACAATGATCAGAATGGAATTTCGAATCAATCTGTTCCATTCTATCTCCTGCTTTTAGATTATCTTTTCTGTTATCTTATTATAAGTTAAAATCAGAGTTTCATATTTATGCAATGATGCTACTGGAATCACTATTGGCAATGGCTGCTCTTAATTTATGAAATTAAATGAGAATTTACTGGCACTCATCTGTATGCAGGGGATATTAAGATATAAAGATGCAGTCATGAGTAACAGTCCTTTTCAACACTCCAGCTGTGCTCTGGAACTCCGGATGAATGTTCAGATGGAAAGACATGAGCCTAGAAGGGCTCTCAGGGTTTATACCACAAAGGACACTGGAATTCAAACTAAAGAGTTTGGGATTTATTCTGGTATTAATGACAAGACCCTAAGGGATTTTGAGCAGGGGAGCCATGTGATCAATTAACACCTGATAGCAAGTATACAACATGGTGGGCACTGTAATGGAAACATGACCTAAGTACTACATGAATGCAGCAAAGGAAGGGGTAAGGCTAGATTGTCCAGAGAAAGTCATATTGAGATGAGTTTTAAAGGATGAATAGGAGTTCACCAGCCACAAAATGAATGGAGAGCATTTCTACTAGATGGAAAGATGTGGTGGAAAGGATAAGGGGGAGGATAGAAAGGGAGGGAGAAAGAGGAGAGAGAGGGGCAAGAAAGAGAGAAAATGAGAGACAAAGGAAGGGAGAAAGAAGGAAACAGAGGAAAGGAGAGAAAGGGACAAAGGGGAAAGAAGGAAGGAAGGAGGGAAAGAAGGAAGAAGGAAGGAAAGAAGGAAGGAAGGAAGGAAGGAAGGAGGGAGGAGGAAGAGAAGGGAATGAAGGAAAAAAGGAAGGAAGGAGAAAAGGAAAAACTTCAACAGAAATGTTAAAGTTAAAGAAAACCTTGATTAGACTTTGATACTGTTTTCTATTTTTCATCAGTAAGCAATATCTACGTCTTTTTAAACAGAGGGAAAAAACTAAAGTATGCCAAATTGATAAATGAGGTTGTGATCAGTTCTCACTTCATTGAAATAGAATGTATTGCGTTTCTTCAGTTATAGTAATACCAGAGTGGGACAATTTTGACAGTTTCCAAGAGTAAGGTAGGAAAGGATTATGAAATGTAGGAGAAAAACAAAAATCTAGACATGTGAATTGTATTATTTGCTTGGCCAGGAACAAAGCAGTAATTCTGGAATGTTCCTTTCAGTTTTTTGTTTGTTTGTTTGTTTGTTTGTTGAACAGGTCTAGAATGGGAAGACAGCACTGTGCATCAGGAAATAGCTGCATGGCTTTTTATGAGCCACAGAGGCCACCGTAAGTGGGGTGTTGGGAGGGCGCGCAACACAGGAGCTTCACAGAGGTTGAGCCCCAGCATGTGTTATCTGTGCTCTGTGTGAGTGATCAGTTACCTGCATGCTTCACATGCAACAACAGCTTAACCACAACAGGCAGACGGACAAACCACACTGAAATTATTTGCCCTCAGGAAGATGCAGTGTTTAGAGGTAGTTTTCATACCAAGGTAAAACTAAGTCCGCTCTACGTTCCATTTGTCATTGTGTCAAACAGGCAGCCCTCGATAGTGGCTTTGATACAGGTGAGAGTGGGGCAAGTGCAGTAGGGCCCAGCACCTGTGATTCTAGTTTTGCCACTTCCCATTCTTGCGACTCCATCGAGATAATCTCTTTGAGCCTTGGTTTGGTGATCTGTAAAATGGGAGCAACAATACATATTTCACTGGATTATGATGAGATAAAATAGCAAAGCACTTAGCATTGTAGATAGAAGATCTTGAAGAATGACAGACAGTAAGGTTGAATTACTATGATCACACCTATAATCCCAGCAACTCAGGTGGCTGAGGCCAGAGCATTGTGAGTTCAAAGCCAGAGGAAGCCTGTATACCTTAGTGAGACCCTGTATCAAAATAAAAAATAAAGAAGGGGCTGGGGTGCAGCCCAATGACAGAGCACTTGTCATCCCATGCAAGGTCCTGGGTTCAACCTTCCAGGACGGACAAAAATTTTTAAAAATGTAAGAGGTGAGAATAAGGAGGTGGAAAGGAAATAGATTAGGGCTGGGGCTTAGCTCAGTTTGGTAGTGCTTCTCCACACTCTCTGACAACCTGGGTTCCATCCCCAGCACTGCAAAAATGGGAGAAGGATGTGGCAGTCCACTCCTGAAACAATCCTGAAAAAATCAGCCTTTGAAAACCCTGTGAGAGTCACTATGAGTTGGACCCTACTAGACAGCCCCTAACAACCACAACAACAAATTAAATATTACTTTGGAGAATGTCACAGAATAAATGTGTGTAGGAAGAGAAACACACTCTTCTGATGCAAAACATTGGCCTTGGCAATATTATTTATAGATCTCTCACATTCTAAGTATGTTGCTTTTAAAGGAGACTCTTAGTCAACCTTCTCAGTTAAGCATGTTTCGACCATCTAAGGAAATGATGGAAACATTAAGTGTGCTCGTCTGCTTTCCATTACTGCAATGGATACCTGAGAGAATCAGTTTATAAATAAGCAAGGTTTATTTTTGTTCACAGTTTGGACGTTTCAGTCTACAATTGGTTGGATCTGTTGCTTTGGAGCCCATCATGAAGCTGTACATCATGGCATTGAGTAAAATCATTCTCCTCATAGCAGGGAAGTGACAGAGAGTGAGGAAGAGGAGGAGACCAGGGTCTCACAATGCCCTTCAAAGGCACACCCCTAATAACCTAAACACCTCCCATCAGGCCCCACTTCTTAAAGATTCCACCACTTCCCAATAACTCCCCAGGCTTGGGGCCAAGGCATTAATACATAGGCCTTTGGGGGACATTCCAGATCCAAACCTTAGCCCTGACTTCTTACTACGTGCCAAGCACTATGCTAAATCTCTTAACCTTCACAATACCATGACTGAGTGAACTGAGCCTACAAAGTGATTTCACGCCCCAGTGAATATCATTTAGTTTATCACTGATGATACCAGGCATCTGTCTCCATGGCCTGTTAACATAACCATTATTAGATCAAGCTGCCCTTCATGAGAAAGTGTTTTGAAAACTTGATTTCATTTAATACACTACCAGTAAAGAGGATCTTGGTTTTCTAATGCACTACCTCTGACACAGATATTATGGTGACCAGCTTCTTTCACAGAAAATAATGCAAGATCAAGACTAGATGAAATGTTGGCCTTGGAATCATTGAGAGTCTCATTCTCTAAAGAAATTGTACAGAGTAGAGAGTCTGAATGCTTTACTCTACACAGGAGAAAACCTGGGCCCAGGAAAGGTAAGCACTTAGATCCATAAGACATGCAGCTAGTTAAATTAGACCACAGCAAGAAGGGCTGACTGGCAGATGACCTGCCTTCTGTCTCTTCCTGTCACCCAAGTGTGTGTTCTTTCCTGTGCTTTGCCAGGGTCTCTGCTTCCAATAAGACGCAAGATCCTTCTATTCACGCACAAGTCTAGCTTGCTCATTTGTTCCAGGTTTATTTTTGTACTACCTGCATGTCTCCCTTAGATGCAAGGTACAAGAACATTTTAACACAGGTTGTTTTCCTCCCACCTTTTCAACACCTGACTATGTGTACCTATCAGGATATTAGTCATTCTTTCTATGCTGGGATGACTCAGTGTAGGACCATCTGGGAGCTGGAATGGATATTTCCAGCTTAGATTCTCTAGTGACCCGTGGGAGGAGCACTGGTTGTCGTTCACCCAGCTCCATTTGATAAGGAAAGGAGGGGATCCTCTATTCCCACTTAGGGTCACTAAGGTTAAAAAAAGCACTTATTAGCAAATTAATAATAACTCCAGCAAGCATATTATACTATATAATGAACTATATAACTAACTATAAAATTAATTAGGGACTGGGGTTCAGTTCAGTTGGTAGAGTGCTGCTCTGCATAGTCTGAGGCCCTGGGTTCAATCCCCAGCACTGCAAACATGGGAGAAGGACCTGGCAGTCTACTCTTGAAACTATCCCAAAGCCATCAGCCATTGAAAACCCTATGAATAGCAGAGAAGCACTGACATAGACAAGCATGGCACAGCGTCAGGGAGTGTTTTGTTCTGTTTTATATAGGGTCCCTATGAGTCAGATCCAACTCAATGGCACTGAATAACAACATAAAATTAACTAAATAACTACAAGTAAAATTTTATTAGACATAATGATTGCTCTCGGTAATTATGTACAAAATAAACACAGCATTAAATATTGGTCATATACTACTATAATGGAAACATATAAATCTGTTATAGGACATATTCTAACTGGATAATTTTAATTGCATTACCAACTCTTGCCATCTTGAGGAATCATTTAAATCTCATAGCCTATTTGTTCATTTTTGAAGTAAAAAATATGGCCTCTTGCATGCCTAATTCCATCACTTAAAACCTGTCAAGTTTACTAATGTACATGATGTCTGATCCAAAGACCCAGGAACTGAGAATAAGAGGTGTTGTTGTTAGGTGCCATTGAGTCAGATCCGACTCATAGTAACCCTATGTACAACAGAATGAAACACTCTCCCCAACACTGTGCCAGGCACACCATCTTTTTATGTTTGAGCCTTTTGTTATAGCCACTGTGTTTCTTCTCATTTTGAGTCATGCCACATCAGTAAATGGAGGTCCCAGGGGCTTTACTCCATTTCTACCATTAAGGTTGACTCTACTTTGAGAAGACTAATCTTCCCCAGTCGTTTCTTGGATGCCTTCCAGCCTAGGGGACTCATTGTCCAACACAATATTTGACAGTGCTTCTCTGCTACTCATAGAGTTTTTGAGGCTAATTGTTTGGGGAGTAGGGCTGCCACGTCCTTCTCCCTAATCTGTCTTAGTCTGGAGGCTCAGCTGAAACTTCCACCATGGTTGGCCCTGCTGGTATCTGAAATACCCGTGGTATAACTTTCAGCAACATACAAGCTCCCACAGCACGACAAGCTGACAGACACATAGGGGTAGATATGGACATAGGATAATTAAATTACTTTAAGAAACCACATATTATGGGAAAGAAGGTGCAAGGGATTGAGGAAGAGAAGGAGTAAAGGAGGAAGAGGAGAAAGAGAAAAGGAAAGGAAGGATACCACTTATCTCTTGATTGAGCCATGGTCTGAGCCAACAGTAGTGTGGCTACAACTTTCTGACACAGTGTAGATATCCTGATACTGGTGGTTTTATCTAGAAAATCAAATGTCAAGAAGAGAAGGCAGAAAAAAAAGGTTGTTACTTCCCCAACATAAGTACTCAATGTGCTGCCCAGGGTCAAGAAACACCCTCCTAAGAGTAGTACTTTTCCCTCCCCTGCTTGCCCAGTGCCCCTCTTCCTCCCAGAGCTACAGTCTGATGCTACTGAGACCCAAAACTACACCAAGTGATTTATTATGCATTTGGTCATTTAATCATCACAACAACCTAGGAGGTGGTACTGTTAATAATCCTATTTTACACATAAGGAGTTTGAGCTAGGAGAAGTTAAGAAACATACTCAAGGCTACACAGCAGTGAAGTGGCAGAACATGATCCAAACTCTGCATTCTGTGTTCTTAAACATGTACTTGACATTTGAGTAAGTTGCTCTCCTGTCCTTCCTAGGATGAGACAATTAACTTTGGGTACATCTTAAAAGAACACTCAAATCTACCTCCCTGGGTTGTAGTAAGTATCATTTTATATTTGATGTATATGAAGGGTTTAACCAATTTTTCTTTCCCCTAAAAGCCTCAACTTAATTCTCTCCATTTCTCAGCCTACAGAGTCATAGTTCTTTCTGTGGATCATTCCTTATTTGTGACTCTTTTTCACTGTGGCT
This sequence comes from Pedetes capensis, assembly GCA_007922755.1. NCBI lineage: Eukaryota > Metazoa > Chordata > Mammalia > Rodentia > Pedetidae > Pedetes > Pedetes capensis. The sequence goes on from VMDO01020625.1 coordinate 34,894, forward strand.
CATTTGGGAAGCTGATTTATAATACATTAGTTCATCTGGGCATAGAAAAAGGTGTTTTGTTTTTCTAGTGGATAGATTGTGTGTGTGCTTACAAGTGCATGCACTTGCTTTAAGCCATATTTTTGTAGGTACTGAATATGGAAATCCTTCTCAAGGTTTAACATTTGCTGCCTGAAGGGACTATAAACCAGAAATAAGGATTGTTCAGATCTCATAAACAGATGTTTCCAGCTGCTATACTTTTAATCTGGACAAACACTTATGCTCAGTTTGAAATTGGTTTCCTTCAGTTGCCAAGCTCCTACAAGATATGCCAGGAGTGAAAATCTTTTTCCTCCTAACATCGTAAGTGCTCTGTTTAATGCACAATTAGCACATCTTAGTTTTTTTTTTCATGAGGAAAGAGATTCTCACAACTCTATTTTCTCAGCTGTACTTTGTTTAAAAGCTTTATACTAAATATCTTGCCTAAGTTGAATTCAATCCTTAAGTATCAGTTTTATGTTTTTATTGACATCTTCTACCACCATCTGAAACTGATAAACCATAGCAGACCCTTGTTTCTGTGAGTAACTAAGCATCAATGGTAGAAAATTTGTTGAAAAAAAAGTCTGACAAAAGGAAAGAAAACAAGTTGATGGAATTAGAAAAAATAGATATAATAGATGTTTTTAATACTATAAAAAATTGTGAACAACCATATATGCATAATTTTGAAAATTATATTAAACATTTAATTTTAGATAAAAATGTAAAAAACAAATATCATCACAGAATAAAACTTAAGTGCACCAATCTATTATAGAAATTGTAGTTTTATATTGAAATAAGATCCTTTCCCCAAAATAAAGTACTAGATTCATATAGCTTTTACACCAAGCTTCAAAAGACCCAGTAATTCTGATCACAAATATACTGTTGTAGAATCTAGAAAAATAAAGACTATAGCAGCCTTATTTACTCTTATGAAGCTATGGATTTATACCAAAACTAGGTAAGGACATATAAATAATAGTACAATTCAATTTCATTTAATAAAATAGATGCAAAATCTTAAGTGAAATATTAGCTAGCTGAATCCAATAAAATATTGAAAAATATATCAGAAGCCAGTAGGGATTTTTTTTGACCAAGGAAATAAGACAGACATTTTTAAAATATATTTAACTTGTATTAGTAGACTTGTATTTAGTAGACTAAAGTAGACTTGTATTTAGCAGACTAAAGAAGAAAAACTACAGTTCACCTCAGTACATATAGGGAAAAAATCTTTTAATGAATGTTAATGTAAGGTAATATATTTTTAAAAAATCTTAAAACTACTAAGCTAGGCACACTGGTACACAACTGTAATCCCAGCTACTTAGGAGGCTGAGGCAGGAGGACCAAACATTCAAGGCCTGCCTGGGCAATTTTATGGGATGCTATGCCAAAATAAAAAGTAAAACAAAAAGGAACTGGGGTGTAGCTCAGCGGTAGAGAGCTTGTCTGGCGTATATGAGGCCTCGTTTTCAACCCTCACTACTGGGGAAAAAAAAAAAAAACAAGAGCGAGAGAAAGAAGAAGAAAAACTACTCATGCCAGAGAAGTTCCATAACACAATAAATTACCTACTAAACTTTGACAAGTATTACACTTAATGAGAAAACTTTTACACTTATTTCTTTTAAAGTTAGGAAAAAACAAAGATGACCACTCTTATCATTATTGTTTTTCATAGTGTTTGTGGAAAATTATAATCCTCTCCTTAATTATTCACTCTTCCCCTCACCTGGCTCGTCTCTGGAGCCCTCTCCACTGGTTCTTCCTGTAGCAGGAGTGGACAGCCCAGACATTGCGATCAAATTCAACCACCCCACATTCAACAAGAAGCGCTGAGCATTCCCACAGGGTTCTGCCATTGCTCTTTTCCTGCTGGCATAAGGCTGTTTCTCACATAGGGGCTAGTTCTCCTGTCCAGATCCCAGAAGACAGCAGGCCAAGCTGCTGTCAGCTCCATCCAACCCACTACTGAAACGTGAAGATAACAAGAAATAAATCTTTGATTTTGTAAATCTATGAGATTTGGTATGTTGTTGTTGTTGTTGTTAGGTATCCGACTCATAGCAACCCTCTGTACAATAGGGGAAACACTATTGTCAGTACTTCTCTGCTGTTCATAGGGTTTTCAATGGCAGATTGATTTTTGGGAGGGGGTTGCCAGGTCCTTCTCCCAAGCCTACAGCTTCTGGTGTTCCCAGGCAGTCTCCCATCCAGGTACTAACCAGGCCCGACCCTGCTTAGCTTCCGAGATCTGACGGGATCGGATGCCACAG
>VMDO01020626.1:0-37133 GCA_007922755.1 Pedetes capensis
CTGTCAGAAAAGTCTCCTAATAGACTTGATAGTAATAGATAGAATTAGTCAGACAATTCTCAAAATATTGGCAATGGATTAATTAATCTCATACCTTCAACTTAAAATAGATTTATGATAAAAAACATGTTATATAAGCTGACCAACCTCATACCCTGAGTTTGTGTAAGTACTATTAGTAATGTACACTGCTTATGTGGTCTACAAACTTTAGGAGCAAAATGATATAAAATATCAAAAAAATCTGAATAATTTATAATTATACAAATGAAAATTCTTATTTTGTGTTAAATTCTCCTGTGTGCTAGGATGTTGACATCTTTGTCAACTAGTTTTTCTTTTAAATATGCCATCCTATAACTTTTTATTAAATTATAGTTTCTAGGCATGTCAAAATTCATTTATCAGATCACTGAGAAAACTAATATGCAGGTAATTTTTACTTTTACAAAATCTCACCTGGCACTATCTATTTTGAATTTTATTTAAATCATTTCTAGGAGAAAAGAAATACCATATACATATCTTTCTTTCAAAGTGGAATTTACTATTATTATCAAGTGTTTAAATATTTTAAGGCTTTACTGCCTCCTTGCTATTAATGTAAAATCTTAATTTTACTTGAGTTTGTATACATATATTTGCAAGTATTTGAAGGCATTTCTACTTTGTACAAAGTATTTATTACAAGTTTATTCAACTTGAAGATCAAGGACAAAGGAATTTCATCCTTTTTGGACATAATTTAACCAGAATGTGTAAGCACCTATTACATATTAGGCTTTATAAGTCTCTGGATAAATCCACAAAAGTAACACATGAAAACAACCTTCCAGAGAATATGAATGTAGTCTGCTATGTCTAAAGTGTGAATTCTTTGTTTCAAAAACGATTTTAGAATAATGCTTTTATTATTCAGAAATTTCTTATTTACCTCCTATGTATTTACCCTAGCTAATATGAATAAGCCTGCAGCCATAGCCCAGTGGAATCTGATCAGTCAGATCTCAGAAGCTAAGCAGGGTCAAGCCTGTTTAGTACTTGGATGGGAGCCACTGGGGAACACCAGGTGCTGCTATAGGCTTGGAAGAAGGACCTGGCAACCCACTCCCAAAAAACAATCCACCATTGAAAACCTTATGAATAGCAGAGAAGCACTGACAATAGTGTTTCCTCTGTTGTATGTAGGGTTGCTGTGTGTTGGATACCAACTCCATGGCACCTAACAACAATGTGAATACTCAAATAATTGTAAATCACACAGTCTTTGCTTTCTCAGGGAATGTAGTCTAATAGGGAGTCAAAAAAACTACACAGCGATAATTAAATTCATACTTCCTTTTCAGAACTTCTGTAATATTTATGTTATATTCTTTTCATTTGACAATGATTTACATAGTCTTGTAATGTCATTTTATTTATTTTTACTTTGCAATTATTAAAGGATTGAACCTAGGCACTCACACATGATGAACAAATGCTCTATCACTGAGCTGCACTTCTAACCCCTTTTTTCATGTTTCATTTTGAGACAATCTCGCTAAGTTGCACAGGCTGCCTCTGGCCTTTAACTCCCAATTCTTCTGCCTCAGCCACCTGAGCAGTTGGGGTTACAGGTGTGCACTAGAGTGCCTGCTCATATTATTTTATTGGGCTTTATTTTGTAGCATAATTTAATTTTTCACATATTACTTCCCCAATGATATCTCTACTTGAATCAAAGATTTATAGTGTCTTGAACACATTTGTATTTTTCTTCTTGAAGTTAGCAGTGATTTTCATTTGGTGGTAATAGACTTTAGTCATTCTTACTAAGAAAAGTCTGTTCTACGATTCAAGTGAAAAAGAACAGAGATTATTTCCAAATTACCTGAAGTGTATTTTTTGAAAGAATTTTCTGATTGGCTATTCTATTCATAATGATACATACTAATAACATATTGACATGTTATTGAATTGGTTAACCTTTAAATTTAATTAATAGTCTTTATTCTACTTTAGTCATATGTTTACAAGAACTTGAAATTGTTATGAAGGGCTAATTTTTATTTACATTATTGTGCAAGTCAAGAATATAATACTAAAAGCAAATGCATAAAGTAAAAACAGGAGTTCAAATATTTATTTTAGAAAATTATTTAATGAGAAGATTTTGGTGGAAAATTTCCAACCATTCTTTCTCTCCCAAGCTTTAGTTTAAGTTTTATGATTGACATCCTCTTCATTTTAGTTTTATTGTGCATAAAAATAACATTTAAAATTGATTCCTTATATGTTCTCAACAGTAAAGAAAACACACACACACAGCCACACAGACACACACATCCCAACAAATAAATCTACTATGAATGAAATCAGCTAAATTAATTAACTCATAGTTTGGTTTCCTTTAACATATATTAAAACTTTGAGACTATCACTGAATCTTTCTTAATGTTTACTTGCCCAAGATTTACTAATCACATTTATGTTTCTTTTATAATTTTAATGCATCATTTCCTTTTATCCATCTCTTGCCTATTTGACATAAATCTGTATAACACAAATGCTGCAATAATGGTACTATATTTTTTACTTGAAATTTTTGAGATAGAGGTAGATTCACATGCAATTGTATCCAATAATACAGAGAACTTATACGTGTCACTTAATTCCCCCTCAATGATACTATTTTATGAGAAAAAAAAATCACAGCCAGGATATTGACATTGATAAAAATCCAAAGATCTTGACACATTATCTTGTACTCTTTTGTATAAATATGTGTGGAATTGTATGTGTATTAACTTCTATACAACTTGGTCCCTTGTGTATGTTCATATATCTACCAAGACATTGACTGAAAATATCATGAAGATCATACTTATTGCCCTTTTATAACCACACTCATTACATTCAGGAGCAACTCCTTTTCCATTAGTAATACCTGGAAGCCATTAATCTATCCTCTTTTTCTTACATTTTGAACAACTCTTATTCTATTACTGATGGTTGGTATCCATTAATCTGCCCTCCATTTCTAATATTTTGGTATTTCAAAATATTTTATGAATGGAATCATAATAACTTTGCAGTTTAGAATTTTTTTTCCACTCAGCATAATTCTATGGCAATTCATCTAGATTGATGTATCACATTTGTTTATTTTGATTACACAGTTGTATTCCATAGTATATGTGTATGTGTGTGTGTGTATATGCATATATATGTATATATACCACATTTTATATAACCACACTCTGTTTAACCATTCATCTTTTGAAAGATATCTCGATGATTGCTGTTTTGCTGTTGTAGCTTAAGATTCTATGAACATTTGTGTACATGTTTTTCTATCGACATAAGTTTTAATTTCCCTGAGATAATTTCCCAAAATTACAATCAATGTGAAATATAGTAATTGTGTTTTTAGTTATATAAGACACTACTGAACTTTTTTCCAGAGGGACTGTATAGTTGTACATTCCCACAAACTATATAAGTGATTCAGTTTCTCAACATTTTCATCAGCATTTGGTGTTATCACTTCTTTCTTTCTTTCTTTCTTTCTTTCTTTCTTTCTTTCTTTTCTTTCTTATTTCTCTTTTTTGGTATCTTTCCTATTCATCTTGTATGTTGTTGTTTTTGTTAGGTGCAGTCAAGAGTCCAACTCCTAGCAATCCTATGTACAGCAGATGGAAACACTTCCTTATTCTGTGCCAGGCACAAGATCTTATTTATGTTTAAGCCCATTGTTGCAGACACTGTGTCAGTCCATCTGGTGGAGGGTTTTCCTTTTTTCTTTGACCTACCACTCTTCCAAACAGAATCAGTCTCTCCGGGGATTGATCTCTCCTGACTACATGTCTGAAACATGTAAGATGCAGTCTGGCCATTCTTGCGGTTTTAATTGTGCTTTTAATTTGATTTTCCCTGAAAGCTAACAGTATTTGACATATTTTTCTGGCCTTATTTGTCTGCCATACTGTTCTAAATTTTCCCATTGTCTTTCTGAACTCATATTACTTATCAGAAATTGTAACTTTGTGTTCTCCTAATTAAGAAATTGAGTAGGTACTTATTACTGTGAAAGAAAGATCTCAAATTTTTAGGTAGACTTTCACAATCCTTTACAATTGGCTCTAACAAATTTCTTCAGCTTTGATTATTTAAATGTAGACCTAAAACAAAAAGATTTAGAGAAAATCCACATAATGAGTTTACAACTAACAGTGATAGGAAGCACTGTGATGCAAAAAATGTGATTTCTTAACACATACCACCTGAATGGTTCTAGGTATGAAGAAAATGTATAATAATTGAAAAAAGAATTATTTACTGAAGAATATTGGTTTTCATAGTTGGTATCTTTAAATATAGTATGTTACATTACTTCAAACTTTGCTTTTCATTTATTTTCAGTTATTCCTCAGTTATTTTTCAAAAACTACATCATCAATCAACTAATTTTAGTGAAGTTAAATAAGAAAATAGGAAACAGAGTACCTAAGTGTTCATATTTTTAAAGATTACAAATTTAACAGTATGTTAAAATGATAGCTGGGGATTATACCTGGCCTAAGTATTTTTCCACTGTTAATGAATAAACAAGTATGAAGACATTGACAGATCTTTAAATTCTACATTTTCATCTTAATTAATATAGTAATCATACTATAGATGCCATCATGGCAAACAAAACAATGCAAAATCTTGATGAATTATTTCCTACTAGAATTAGCTCATAAACTAGCTAGTTCATGTGAAGTAGTATATAATTTAAATTCGTCATCACTCAGAAAACATTGTAAAATTTTAAAAACAATAAATTATCTTCTTCTGTAAATTCTACTTCACAGACCCTTTATTTAATTGCCTACTATACAAAAAAAATATGATTTCAGTGGACATTAGATAAAAACTAGAAATATGTGCTTGTGATTTCTCATTACTTATAAGATGCTTTCATATAATGTATTATCAAATACTTGGAATATTTTAGTGAGAATTACCAATTATGTTAATGCAAGACATTATCTTATATGTAAGTGCATTGTTCTTCCACAATGTTAAATTAGTTCTTTGAAATTATTAAAATAAAGACCATTTGATAGTACCAAGTTAGAACTAGAATTCACTCTACATACTAGGCTGGCATCTAACTTGCAATCCTCTTTCCTCTGCCTCCTACGTGCTAGGATAACACGCAGCCACCAGGCCTGGCCAATGTAATACCTTTGTCAGGTTGAAGTGGCTCTGTTTTCACCTCTACCTTTGAACATGCACCCTTCTTCTAAAACTGTATATTTGTTAGACTCATTAGAAGAGTTTTTGAATACTAGTCTAGGAATTTGGGAACATTCTGCCATAGGTATTAGGAATCTGGTAAATTTTTGATCAGGAAAACATAATCAAAGGAATATTCTTGGATATTTCATATAAGTGCATAAAAGACAGAGGAAATATTTAAAACACCATGAACAATATTCTAGTATTTTGATTATGCAGATTTGAATCAAATAGATGAACACTGAATGAAAATATGTGAAGCATGAAGAAAAAATATAAAATATTTGATAATTAATAGGCAAATAGAGATTGATAGATTTAGTGACAGCTAAAAGAAGCCAGAGAGGTTTGTGGGTTTAATTTATAATATGTTTATCTGTTAATGTTTTTTTATTAATGCCCTTAGAGATGGATGAAGTAGAGAGCGTCAATTTTCAAAGTCTTTATTTTCATGTGACAATAAAATCCAAATAAAGGGGAAATAGTATGTTAAAAGAAAGAGCAGAGTGATGCTTTGGACAGAAACAAGTATTGGAGATAGAAAATTTTGATCTTTCAGCTGCTATTTGTTAACTGATGCTGTGAGCAGAGAATTATCTAGGAGAGGAGGGATAAAAAGAGAAAAAGAAGAGAAGAGAGGAGAAGAGAAGAAAAGAGATGAAAAGAGACAAGATTCAGAGTATTTATCTAGTTCAGTAATCTGCAGGATGTGGGAAAAGAATATGGAGTCAATAAACTTAGGAAACAGTGTTTCTGAATAAATAAAAAAGAAGACACTTTCTGATATAATAGGCAGTAAGAATCAAATTGTTTCAGGTGAGGTATTTCTTCAAAAATGTCAAATTCATTATTATAATATAATGAAGTACTCATTACATGTAGCAAATATTTTACATAGAACTCAAAAGTAGAAGAAAAGTTTTAAAGAGAATTTAGTAATGGTGACTCCTAGAAAATGAGACTCATTATATGTAACCCAGTCAAGATGCTGAGAAATTGGAGATAATAAGAATAGTAAACAAATCAAGCGATAACAAATAGAAAAAAAGTCTGCCATTTATTTAAAATTCTCAGTAGTTGTATCATTATGCTAAATGCTTTATATTTATTATCTCTAATAAGCTGTACCACCCTGGTGTCAGATCTCAAAAGTTAAGTAGGGTCAGTCTGGCCTGGTGAGTCCTTGAATGGGAGACTGCCTGGGAATACCAGGTGCTATAGGCTTAGGAGAAGGACTCTGCAGCTCACTCCTGAAATAATCAGCCATTGAAAACCCTCTAAATAGCAGAGAAGCACCGATAATAGTGTCAAGTATGGCATAGTGTTGGGTAGTCTTTCATTCTACTATACATATGAGTCAGATCTTGTGTAACAGAAAAGAGGAGCTTTAACAATGGAGTTTGTTTTGTTGCTGTTGGGTGCCATTGCTTTGGTTAGAATCCTAGTGACCCTCATAGGGTTTTCAATGCCTGATTGTTTTGGGATTGCTTCCGGAGAGGATTGCCACATTCTTCTCCCATCTTTGTGGTGCTGGGGATGGAACCCAGGTCCTTAGAGAGTGCAGAGCGGCACTCTACCAACTGAGCTAAACCCCAGCCCCAGCAATGGAGTGTAGGTAAAGGAAAATAAGGTTATGTGGTTTGGTAAATCATAGAGTCCAACCTGACCACTCCTTATCTATAAAGCTGCCATTTCTGGAATACAGAAAGTGTGAGTGGATTAACACACTGAGAAAATAAGACTTATTACAGGGATGATTTTGTTTGGAAATTAATGAGGGAATCAAAAACATTCAAGTAGCAGTTACAGCCTATTCAAAATAATATTCAACTTATATAATACTGAACCAAGTTTGCATGTTTTGTAGAAACTTCATACCTTGACAGGGAGAGGGAGAGAGAGAGAGAGGGAGAGAGAGAGGGGAGAGAGAGAGAGAGAGAAAAGGAGGTAAAAGAGAAAAAAGAAGAGAAGAGAAGTGAAAGGAAGAGAAGAGAAGAGAAGAGAAGAGAAATGGTTTAAGTAATCAGAGTTTAGAGATGAATAAAGCAAAGCTTAGGCAGTGCTAGTGGTGACAGTGGGATAATTTGCTCTACCCCATTTATACTGTACATCAGTAACCAAATTTCTTATTATGGACTTCAGCATTAGAAAATAGGAAAAATCAGGATAAAGAGCTAGTGAATTGAAATTTTTATCACTGACCCCCACCAAAAAAAAAAAAAAAAAAAAAAAGAGAAGATAAGAACATAGGCTTACAATATAAATGATAGTTTTACTCAAATGAACTGTTGATAATACTGGACTCTGAAGGCTAATCTGAAATGGTTGATGTGTGGATCAGGATAAGAAAGTGGTCAGACAGTGGATCAATTTTGAGTAGAAAGACTCAAGGGCAAAGGGCAAGCATAGAAAGGGAAGTGTTGTTAAATCCAAAACTATAGGACGGACAAGATTTTGTTAGTGGTAAAAACAAAACATAGAAAGCATGATTGTTATTAGTTGTTATGACTTAAAATTTGATATCTTGGAGGAAAGCTAGTGCTGCTCTGAAATTATCAAATGATTATGTCATTAAACTAGAAATATAGTAGGTATCCTGTTGAAACAGTCTTGAGAACCTTGTAAAATTTATTTTGTGGTATATGTTCCTTACATAGGGTTAGTTATCAGTACAAAAGAACATTTCTCTTGCCTACTAAGGTACAACTACCTGATCATGTTCATATTTCCTTATTATAGCAATTGTACTTTTAAGATGTATAAATATTTTATCTAAATCTACACATTTTAATAAAACTATTGTAGGTGAGTCTAATCATTTGCAGGCTTCTGGAAATTAGAAATTTATGCTTTGATAATTTTCACACAGTGATCCTGTTTATATACTTACGGAATATATTATACTTGGAATTATATTTTAATTATATTCAGAATAATGATATATACTTAACATCAATGAAGTCATAGTCACATTATTTTGGAATTTGTGTCTGGAAAAAATTTCTATCAGAGTTGATCAATTTCTTTTCTAGAGAATAGCAGCATCTGAACTCCAAAAATGTCAAATCTCAGATACATAACACCTACTTACACAGAATAAAGTGTGTGAAGTCAATGAGGATGTCCCATTTTATCTTGGAGAACTTAGGCCTCTAGATAAATACTATGCAAACAATATAATTCATGTTTTATGAATATAAGAAAAATCAGTGACTTAGTGACACTTTCAGATTTCTTTTTGAGAAAAAATATGTTCTCTTCAAGATGCCTTTTCAATTACACACTTTTGAGAACAGATATTAGAGGAGAACTTGAGCCAAGTATGGGTGAATGGCTTAAGCTGTGAATGGATTACTATTAAAGCAGCTCATATTTTTAATTCGTATGATCACTTTAACCACAAGCTCCATTTTCTGTGTCTCCTATCAGCAGTTGCAGCATCCAACGATCAGAGCCAGATTCCTATAATTGCTGTGTCTGTGACAGTGGGAGTCATTTTGCTGGCAGTGGTTATTGGCTTCCTCCTCAGTGGAAGGTAAGGAAGGAAGCTGTGATCTTAAACTTTTGCAGCTGATTTCTTTCTTACTTGATCTGACCATTTGGCTGTTAAGCACATCCCAAAACAAACCAGAGAAGCAATATACTAGCAGATAACTTTAATGTTTGACATATTTCTTCAGTTTTATCTTGTCCATGTGACTGCTATTTTTTATGCATATAATTTCCCTTTTCTAGGTACGCTTCTTCACAAGAGTAGTATTAATGTGTTATTGTTTATTCTGTTATCTGTTTTTCTGATATTGTTTATTTTGAATTTTGAATTTTTCCCTCTCATAAGTATATATGGTTGCCTGCTTCCGTTTTAATTAATGTTTGAGAAGACCAACATTTGTGCCTAGTTGACTTTTAAAGAATAGGATGAATAATTATTTAAAGCAGAAATTCTGGCAAAGAAGCATTTTGGAAAATGAGCAAATCTTTCCAACAACTATTTTTGCTATCAGCTTCTGAGTGATTCCAGCACAATACATCAATCATGGTGCATATGACTTAAAGTGAATTTTATTGGATATTATATCAATAGTATATTATATGTGTTGCAAATCTACATTTTTCACTTTGAAAATAAAAGAGAGCCCCTAAGTGATGTTTTATAAAGGAGTTTTCTGATATTGAGTTGAGCATTATCATCCTACCTAAAATAAAATATAGATAAGTAAATAAATGTTTTCACATTTCTGTATTTTTTATGTAGGCCATTGTTAGAAGGGAAATTGAATGATGAATGTTGCCAACTTGAACTTTTATTTTTATAGAACATTGTAGAAAACTTGACAAAAGTCTTCATGGAAATATTTAAACCTGACAACAATGAAAATGTACTGTAAAGTTCAGAAAAAAAAGTCAGAAAATCAGCTGCTTCATTTTGATATTGTAATACTCATTAAATATTGACACTTTACCACTTTTTCAACTCATAAACATACAGAATTAGATACTTTTTGATATATTGTGTTCTGAAAAGATTTGTGGCTACATCCTTAAAGTATAGGGTAAAATTATTTCGATAAAATAGTCATAGTGAATTTGCACATCCTTTTACTTTATATCTGAAAATTCCATTTCCTCTAGTTCTCGTTCATTTACAAGTGTTTAAAGTTTTTTGAAGAATATATGTTGTAATTCATTGCTTACTTTTAATGTTAGATTAGTATGTATGGGTTTTTAGCATTTCCAGCTAGGAGGCGTTTCTAATTCTGTTGAACCCATCCAGGGTGCCTGCTCTCTCATCCCCCATTTATCTCTTCTCTCTGAAGCAACATAGGGAACATGTTCAACCAATATCCTTGCTTCTGGAAAATAACCAGATTTTACCTATTCCTGTCATAAAATCTTTTCAGTTGCAATGAGAATAAATTTCACCAAAAAATAATCAGAGGCTTAATTTTTTTGCAAATAAGTTTTTAATGAAATATTCATTATTTTATATTATTTAATGTGCATTTTTGAATTGTAAGGCACATTTGACAAATGATAGAAATGTTTTTGGCTACTGTGTTTCATTATTCCTGGAAAAATATTTTGTGCTTGTGTAATATACATATAATTATTCAAAAGCTAAGTGATATCATTCTTGAAAGACTTTTTATATCTCATTTAAGGCATTGAATTTTACAATTCTTGTGTGAACTTATATTTATCCATCTTGTAGTACCTAAATTGTCCTAAATTAACTCAACTAAAACTTGTCAAACCAACGGAAACTAAGTGAAAAAAAGTGGCCAAAATCTAATACAAATTTTGCAAACTGTTTATAATTTTAGCAAATTATTGAGAGTTGCCTATCTTAGAAACAGTGTAAAGGTGTTGAATTATGTGTTTTTCTCTCTGTGTGCAGAAGTATGAATGATAAATACACAAATATAATGACCTTACGATTGCTGTCTCACTTTGCACTAATTCTCTTTTGTCACTTTTTAATCTCTTGAATAAGATACTGTAATCTAATATCTAAGGTAATGCGTCTTTTAATTAAACATAATTTGACTTCTCAGTTGTGATATGGATAATTTAATTTTACTTTGATATGTTACAAATTATTAATATTACTTGTTTATAATATTCATTGAAACCTAGATCATCATTTGGTACCAGGAGAAAATACATCTTGAAAATCTGTATTTAATGACTATAGATAGTTTTATTCAGTCAAAGAAAAATTAATTTCAGGCTATGATGTACTATTCCCAAGAAATATATCAACTTTTTAGATTCTACTATATACTAGTTGATGGTAAAGAAATATAGAGATTTTCTAATCATTGCAGGCTTAAGTTGATTATGCATAAATCTTTTAGAGTCTTCTTTCCTAGACACAGTTTAAAATAATGTAAACAAGTTTCAATTTTGAAGAAAAAATTCTTACTTAAAAAATTACAAAGTGACCATCTCATTTTAAAGGTGTTAAGTATTCAATAAGGCATTTTCTACAGGGTTTTAAACTTCATTTTTACTACTTTCTTTCTCATTAATCTTTCTATGGCTTATTTCTTGGGATTACAGAATAATTGACATGCCTACAGCAAACTGTGACTAGTTACACTAGGATAGCTATATATTAAACCTTCTGATATCCACAGCATATTGTAATTGTTCTTCAATATCTCTCTTTTCTTTTTTACCGGTAATGACATTGAACATTGATAAATTCCTTATGTCCTAATTTGGTGCTTTTTTTTCCCTTTTATATATTCTATTATATAGATACAAATTGTTTAATCAACCTGTTTTCCCACAAGATTGTCATCTTCATACTATTCTAGTTCAATATCTGAGAAACTTTTTCACTGAGTCTTTTCCCTTCTTTTTCTTTTCCTTAATTTGACTTTTTTCTCTGTGTCTACTTTGAAAAGCATAGTCTTTATGAAAATGAACTACCACATGCTTCTTAGTCTAATATACACCCCAAATTAGTTCAAATTAGTTGGATTTAGTAGTATAGAAAATACAAAGTAAAACATCTAATATACAGAAGTGATTTGTGTTCTTTGAGTCTTTCTCATATATAGACTTCAAGGGATTAAATAATCTTTTTTAATACCTTGTTTCTGATCCCTCATATATCACATATTTATGAATTTAATTATATCTCTAGAACATTTCATGGCTTTTTAAATTTTTACATTACTGGTAATTCCACAGGTACACTTGAGGATAAAAGAAATGCACATTAAATGTGTACTTCAACCTATGTTTCCATATCTTCTTATATATAAACACACAAAAAAGGTAAAGCATTTTTGCCAATTTTGAAGTTGGAAGACAAAAAACTGAAAAATGCTTCCGAACAGGAAAGAATATTCCTTTTGGTGCTTGGCCATGGATATAATTTTAAGGGTATTCATATGTGACTTTTATGCTACCATCTTTCTGAGATAAAAAGTTTAGTCTGTTATGTACAAAAGAACGAAACAGTTCCTAGCATTGTGCCATGCCCGGCACTATGTCAGTGCTTTTTTGCTATTCAAAAGATTTTCAATGGCTTAATGTTTCGAGATTGTTTCAGTAGTGGGTTGCCAGGTATTTCTCCAGTTTTTTGTGGTGCTGGGGATTGAATTTGGAGCCTCACAGAGTACAGAATGGCACTCTACCAACTGAGCTAAATTCTAGCAATGATTTAGACTAAGAAGTGGCCTAATGGCTATAAAAATGATTAATTTCTGGGCAAAAGACCTTCCTTTGTTTACATTGGTTATGTTCAAATCGTATCCTTGGACTTATACTGGTAAATCCTATTTCCTTTTGTCTCCTGTTAATCAATTGTCATTCAATCCATTTGGAAGCCTTCAGCTCCCTGAGGCAAAAATTCTTTAGAAACCAAGGGAAATTGTGTTTGGAATCTAACCTCTTAGAATTAAGACACGGGGACCATGTCAGAGACATAGAAAACAAATAGTTTTATATAAAAAACACTGCTTTAGGTTTTTGTTGTTGTTACTTGAAAATAATACTAAAATTTGGTCTTTTGTAGTTATTTTCTAGTCTTTTAGAGTATTACAGGTTGTAAATGACTTAGTCACAATTATCCATTACAAATATTTACTCAGGAACTGTTACAAATCAATATCAAAATAAGTCCTGTGCATGTGGGAATAAAAGGCAATATCCTTTCATAAAAATGTTTTCATTTTTATTTTTGTAACTTAATATGTAGACAGAATTTCATAAAGCAGAATTAAAATGAGGATAAAAAAGAGTTTTGCAATATAATTGGAATCAGTATCTTGCTTTTCATTTAGACCAAAATGATGTTCTGCTTCATTAATTTGAGAAATAATTTCAGTTCTTATTGTATGCATGGCACAATTTGTATGTTAGAAAAAGAAATGGTTTTACACTAAAATTCCTTGGATTTAGAAACATTTTTCAAGATCATTTGGAGTCAAATAAAATGACTATGAAGGTGTTTTGAATGCAACTATGGAATTTAAACAACTGCCAGAGTGCTGTCTACATCTGATATTGAAGCATCATAGTTTCTTAAGGGGATATTTATTAAAGGAAGCAAATTATTCTAAAACTTTCAGAGGAACTTCTTTGCCTAATGGAAATAACAGGGCAATAGTATTGACAGTAATAATTATAACAGTGCCTAATATCAATTACATAAGATCTACTACTAGGTAACATTCTAAGGATTTTTTGGAGAATATTTCACAGCACCATGTTTCAGTTGGGCTGGGATTTAGCTCAGTTGGTACAGCACTGCGCTGCAGTCTCTGAGGTCCTGAGTTCAATTCCCAGCACTGCAAAAATGGGAGAAGGGCCTGGCAATCCACTCCTAAGGCAATCCTGAAAGAGTCAGCCATTGAAAACCCTATGAGAGTCACTATGAGTCGGATACTGACTCGACGGCACCTAAGACCAACAACGTTTCAGTACTAGTTCTATGTCTAATTTAAGGCTGATAAAATTATTTTGCTGTTTTTTGAATATTGTAATGGGCCTGTCTTAAGATTTTCACTGGCTCTTTCTACTGCCTAATACTTATCTGCCCCAGAAAATTGCATGGCTTTGTCCTTATTTCATTCAAGTCTGTGCTCAAGCTCATCCTCTCACTTGCACCTACCAAAATGATGAGCCACATTTCCTTCTTCTGCACACCACAGCTATTTTTTTCATTTATATGTTATCTGGTGGGTTTTGGTATGTCTTCTCAACTAGAATATAAGAAACAGGATGGTAAGGAGGAGATTTTTATCTGTTTCTGTTGCTACCTCTGCCACGTTGGGACTGTGTGTAGAACATACAGTAGTTAGGGCTTGGTACTTGACTCTAACTCTGATGTAGGACCTTTGCTCTTTACTACAGAACTTCATGGCTTGTAATCATTTGACTTATGATCTCTTGTGTGTAAAAATCTCTTCATTTTTACTGCTAAAAATAATAGTCCTAAAATTTAACAACTTTTTAGACCTATCAGTAATATGAATAAAATACCTGTTAGAAAGTAATGTCAATGAAATCTTGACATTAATGTAAGTGAAAACTACATTGGATCTTAGTGGATTCTCCCTCAGCCCTTCACTAGAAAATTATATCTGGAAATTTTATTTAATCTAAAATTATACACATCAAATATCACCAATTCCATTATTATTCATGATTTTTTAAAAGCTTGTTAATTTCACTTCATTAAGACTTCCACCCACTGCGGTCATTTTAGCTTATCCTTAAATATGTCTGTCTTCCCCATTCAACATGTGCTCTTCTTGAACACACAGATTATAGGGTGTTGCTGTTAAATGCCACCGAGTCGTGTCAGACTCATAGCAATGCTTGTAGGGTTTTTCAATGGCTGGTTGTTTTGAGATTGCCTTGGAAGTGGATTGTCACATCTTTCTCCCATTTCTGCAGTGCTGGGAATGAACTTGATACCTCAGAGACTGCAGAGTGGTGCTCTACCAACTGAGCTAAATCTTAGCCTGATTATAGTTTAGGGTTCTAGTAAAAGTCCAATGACACTAGGTGTGTTAGTCATCTTGTGTGTTGCTGATGTAAAATACCTGATAGAACCAATTTATGGGAGGAATGATTTATTGGGACTCATGGTTTGAGGATTTCAGCCCATAGAGGCAGAGCAGGAATGGTACTAGAGCAGGTGACAGGGTCTGTGGTAGATGACCTTACATCATGGTGGATCAAAAGTAGAGCTTATCATAACTGAGGGCCAGCATAAAACCTCCAAAGGCCTGCTTACTTCCCCCAAAGTAGAACCCACATCCTGAAGTTTGATAGCCTCATAAGACAATGCCACCAACTGCAGTACAAACATCCAAACACATTATCTTTGGGGTACATTTTAGATTTACACCATATTAGTATGACTGAAAGACTGAAGACTGAAAAACTGAAAGACTCAAGACTCTTAAAAACATACTTCAAACCACTTTTCTAGCATCATGATTTTTTTAACTTTAGTTTTTATTTAGTTGCAAATGATAGAAGAAAAATTCAAAGTGGCTCAAGCCAAATGAGAATGAAAAGTTTCACAGCTTTTAAAAAAAAGGAAAAACTATTCACTGTATAGGCATTGATAGTCCCAGGTGCTAAAATGGTATCTTCTATGCATTTTTAGACATGTGACTTAAGAAACCTCTGGCACAATATACTTATTGAAAGGTACCAAAAAATGAAGTTATTGAGTGGAGGGCAGGGACACTCTGATATGGAAGATTGCAGAGGAAGAATATCCAGCTAAGGAGACTAAGAAGGAGTGTCCCATGAGTTGGCAGGACACCAAACAATCTTTGGATCACTGAAAGGGAATGGTATTGAACTAGGCTCTGACTTCAAGGCTTTTACCCTTCACTTTTAGAGCTCAGATGGTATAGGATCTGACCAACTTTATATCCAGTTCCATAGAATAACTCAATCAACATATCACTAGCTTTTAAATAAAAAGAGAATGGAGAAATTGCTCTACAGTGCATGACCCATCACACCAGAATTTAGCTATGCAACTTGAAGTAAGGATCAAAGACAAATCACAGGAGCTTAAAATGAGGAAAGAGAATCTCACTCTGTACCCTTTTTCATATCCTCCATTTGTTTGGAACAAGCTTCCTAGTCCTTTTCAATATTTAAACATTGGTCACATGTCAAAACCTACATCAACTGTTCTTTCCATCACAAAGCCTTCTTCAATTTCTTTGTTGTTATTAGGTGACATTTAGTTGAGTCAGACTCATACTGACCCTCATAGGATTTTCAATGACTGATTGATTGTTTTGGAATTGCTTCAAGAGTGGATTGCCATGTCCTTCTCTCATTTTTGCAGTGATGGGGTTTGAACTCAAGTCCTCAGAGAGTGCAGAGCAGTGGTCTACCAACTGAGCAATTCCTTTAGCCAAAGCATTCTCTCTTTCCACCAAACTCTTAGAATGATATGTATTTCTAATATAATTTAACACTTTCAACCACAAATTATTGGACATTGCATAAATATCTTCTGTCTTCTGTCTGCTAGTAAGTGCTTACAGAATAAAGACTCATGTGGTTTTCCCACATAACCTAATTGAATGAATACCTCATAAATTATAGAATTAAAGGTAAACTGAGCATCAATCTCCATTTGAAATGCTTTATCCATTTTTCCCTATTAATGATGGATAGTTTAGAAAATGAAAGAGTTATGTTAGTAATTCTAACATAAAAAAATAGAATGTCCAACCATAAATATATTTTCTTATTAAACAATAAAATTTTCTTCCCATCACAAAATAAATGCAGTGATTTCAAGAAGCATCACAGAAGAGCTAAGAAGTCTTCCATAGCTTATGATGCCATTTATTTGACATATGGAAATTCTAACGCTATCATCTTGTTGTACCTGATGTTACCAAGAAGTAGTAGTTTTATGAATAATGTCAGTAAAAAAATATATTTCTCTTATAATTCTCTTCTGTTTAGGAGTATCATAGATCTATTAATATGTTTGGACTCTAACATAGAGTCCATAGAATTATATAGCTTCAGAACTTGGTAAGTTTTAGTCAGAAAAAATGTATTCTCTCTCTATCTATCTATCTATCTATCTATCTATCTATTTTTGTACTTTTTGAGACAGGGTCTCGCTAATTATTCACACTGCCTCTGGTCTGGAACTTGCAATCCTCGTGCCTCTGCCTCTCCAGCCACTGGGATTATAGGCGTGCACTAATGCTCCTGGCTATATCAAAATATTTTAATAAAGCTCTGTTTTATTTTAAAATGCTGATAAATAAACAAATGTTTGTAATCACACATGTAATCACTGATTTTAGAAAAGAGCTCATTAAAAGTAGATCTTAGTGGTTTACAAATTAATGATAGATGTGACTTTATAAAACTGTAATAAATACAGACAAGTGTATTGATTTAATATCTGAGAGTTGTTATCCCATCTATTTTCTCATGATTACATCCTTTTTTCCCCTCAAAGGTTCTGAATCAAAAATTATTAGAGAATAGATCATAATTTATTAATGATTGACAAATGGGGATAAGGGCAGAGTAATGCCAGGAAGACTTGGAGCATAACAACTAATTGCCTACTGTGGGAAGTAAATTGTCCTAAGAAACTGAACCTAAGAGGGTTACTGGCTCAATTGTTCAACACTATTGAATATCCCACCTGCAATTTCTCACAGATCAAATATGTGAGCATCACTGTTATTCTCAGGAATTTATATTGAGATAAACATTTTAGAGGAAAAATTCTATGATACTGGAGACTACAACCAATCGATAGCATTGATTTCACAGATGCAAATTATTTTAGTAAAGAATCAGGACACTTAGATTTCATCCAGTATAAAGCAAAAGGCCAAACGCCTAAACCACAAGAACAAAACACACTTTTTGTCTAAAGTTCCATTTGCCTGGAGCTCCATTTTCATGAGAATGTGATCCCCATTTGAAATAGAAAGTGGGCTGAGTGCCAGAAGATGCTGGGCATTGCAGCTCCTGCTGGGTTTCTGGGAATTTCAACACATCTCTTACAGGCCACAGCAACACAAGATCTTACAGGAACCTGATATGGAGCCCCTCAGTGAAAGTCAGTATCACTGCTCTACACCAAAAAGTAGGATACCCATTTAAGCAAAAAAACAGTTAATATCCTGAGCCCTCACTAGTACTTAGGACTGAAAAATGAAATAAAGTGTGCCAGATTTTTCAACACCAGCTAGAAAACACATTTTTCTAAGATCTGTGCTCGGGCACTGCCTGAACCAAGAAACAAATAAATGTTTCTAACATACTAGCAATTCCATTTCAAAAGACAAATTCTTTATTGAACTGCAGAAAGATGGACTTCAGATAAAGCTGATGACTGTGATAGTTATGGTTCTATAAAGCATATTATATCCCAGTTGTCTTGCTTATCAAATCCCTTTAGCAACTTGCCTTTTCTCTCATTATTTCTTATTCTTCTACATTTTTATCTTGAAGAAAAATAATATACTTTTATGCATTAGATTTTTGACATGTGTTTGATTCGGTAGTATATGCACATTGCTCCATTCTGTTGTAGCCACTAGTATTAGAGATAACAACTTCAGTTGATTTTAGTTATGATCTGAGTGTTTCTTTACTGCTGTTGTTTTGTTAATAACCTGTTATCTTTTCTTCCTGTTTGTTACTAATAGTTGGGATCCATTGGGCCAGGATAATCTTTGTCCAGTGTTGTTCTGCGTTTTTTACATAATGGTCAGTCAGATGTCATTAGAAGAGGAAACAGATAAAGTTCAGGAAAAAAAAATCAATACTCAATAAGCCCTTAGCTCAGAAGGCACAGAATGCCATGCAGGGCCACAGGAAAGCCAGATTGCGAGCAGGAGGCTGAAGACAGGACTAGGGGAAAGTCTAGGCTGGAACCATTGCTGAGGTTTCTGTAGGAAAAGCAGAGCAAAAAAGGGCAAGTAATTTAGGACTGGCTAGTTTGAATAATTCTGGCAGACTTTTGGCTTATGGGAAATGCCTGGACACTTGGTGAAAAATGATTAAGGCAGAGGAATATTGCTTCCTGAGGTGCATAGGCCATGTAAATAAAGTATGGCTCTACATTGATAAATTTGCATATTAAAGGAATACTCTAGGCTAAGCCCTTTGTTATCTGTAACAAGGGAAGGACCAACCTTCTCTACACAACCAGAAAGTGTTATTCTGTCATTGTTGGGGTTTTTTGTTGTTGTTGTTTGTTTTTTGCTTATTTTGTTCATTTTTTCCAGTACTGGGGATTGAATTCAAGGCCTTTCACATGCTAGGCAAGCACTCTACCATTCAGCCACACCCTCTGCCCATTTTCTGGTTTTTATATTGAGACATATTAGAAAGGCTGCCTCTGGCTTCCAATTTGCTCCTGCATTCACTTCCTGAGTCACTGGAATTACAAGGCGTGCACTACAGCTCCTGGTGGCAAGAAGATTTTTAAGATTGCAAACTATCATAATGTACAGAAACTAGATACATATATGCAGATCTCATGGGCCAGGGTAAGTTGAAAAGCAAGAAATTAAAAGGAATATAGTTGGAAAATTACTGGAGGTTTTTTATTAGTTTGTTAGTTTGGTTAATTGTCTTTTTCTCCTTGTTGGACCCCTGCTTCCAACCTGGAAGACAAGATATTATCAAGTTGACAAGCTGGGACAACCGTATATGAGAGAAATACTATCTATTCCTTAGGTTTTGTAAGATTGTTTTCAGAACTTTCCAATTCATCTTCAGTGTACCTCCAGGCTGAGCATCTCATAGGATTCATATACTCTCATATACCTCACACACACCCCTTGCCTAACTCCAAGAGTTCGCTATGCCTCTGATGTTGGAGAATCCTAATACTAACCTGGCACTGTTGTGCCTATTTCCTTTGATTTTCCAGGAGCAAATTTAGTAGACTTTGGTTAAAATTGATACTAGCCTTAGGAAAAGTATAGTTCTTGCCAAAATTGCAAAAATAACTTATATCCATGTTGAGTTTATTGAAGTCATATTGTTTCATCTTTTAGTAATTTAAATGTTAATACTTTCATATTTAATACAAAGAGATATTGGTTTCAAAATATGTACAAATATCACACATAAAAATGTATAAGGTAATCAGCATACACTTACAAAGTTGAAAAAACATCTTTAAAAGTATGTAAGAACATAAGATGTCAAATGCTTCTATGGTAAATTTTTTTCTTAAACATACTGGAATCTTTTTTTTATTTTGTGGCTTAACGTACTGGAATTTTAACAAAAATTCTTAGAGCTAACATATTTGTGAATCATCAGATATGCCAGCACCACAGGGCTTCATTTTTAAGGATTGCAAACTGTAGCTATTAAATGTTTAGAATGATTCTGTTTTTCTTAATTTACTGTAAGTAAAGTTATCAGAAAATAAGAATATATAGACCTAAACTTCCTTTGAAAATTTTTAAGATGAATTTTAGCCACTGAAAGGATTAAGATCTATCTCAATATGCCAAAAATGATCTAAGATCTAATAAGTCATTATCAAATCATCATGAAATCAATATTTACATATAAGAGATTTTTAACATAATTACATATGAGTTTTGAAAGTACAAAATGTTACATTTGCATCACTTTGGTGTTTTTGATACATATAGACCTCTCAATTTATTTTGGTACCAGTATTTGATTTTTTTCTTTCTTGGTTCCCTTTCATCTCTTTCAAAAACACATGTAGTGGTCTGTTGGATTGACCCTTTTTCTAGTAATTTGTGAAGTAATGAGACAATATAAAGCTGACCTTCCTGGGGTCCAAGCAAATTATAATCAATCATTCCAAACCTATGTTAGTGTGTAATGCTCTCCAGACTCAGTAGGAAAATAGCTGTTTTCAAAGCTAAGTAAATGCCTATTTTACAACCCAGTGTATTTTTTTGCCCAAGTCTTGAATCTTCTAAGTTTTCATCCAAAACAATTGAAATAGAAAACAGGTGCCTCTGGTTATCAAAATATCTTAGTGAAGCCTGTACAGTTTCACTTACTTGTTCTCATTAGTTCCCAAAACCACGATGACTGGATCTTGTTTTGCCATCTGCAGCTGAAAAGTCTGTCAGGAAATGACCTCAGTACACTGCATGTCCTGAAGTAAAAGTCGTTATCAATTCTCTTTTCATCCACACACTCATTGCATTGTATCACCTTAGACCCCAGTTATAGTATTCAAACTGCATTGCATCTGGACTGCTTCAGCTATATTCAACATACCTTTGAAAATAAGATAAATGGCCATCTTTTTAAATGAATCTCCTGATTTTCTGACATTAGCAGGTCCTCCTGATGCCCCCATTTCCTTCCTATAAGTTTCCTTTTCCTCAAACATTATCGTTTTTTAAATTGCATCTTAAGTAGTTGGCATGATTAAGCTAATTGCCCTAATTTCTTTCTATTTCCAATTTTAATTAGGTATGCATCTTTTGCTGTTGTTTTCAGGTGCCATTGAGTCAGTGACCAACACATAGTGATCCTATGTAGAACAGATGAAACACTATGAATAGTGCTTCTCTGCTCTTTATAGGGTTTTCAATGGCTGACTGTTTTTTGGGAGTGGGTTGTCCCGTCCTTCTACCAAGCCTACAGCACTGGTTGTTCCCAGGTGGTCTCCCATCCAAGTACTAACTAGGCCTGACCCTGCTAAGCTTCTGAGATCTGATGGGATCAGATGCCATAGTGTTACAGCTGCAATGACAAACTAAAGAGAAATAGGGTTGCATTCATCATCATAAAAGACATCTCACGATCTGTCTTGAAGTACAATGCTGTCAGTGATAGAATGATATCCATATCCCTACAAGGAAGGCCAGTTAATATGACTATTATTCAAATTTATGCAACCACCACTAAGGCCACAAATCAAGACAGGGAAGATTTCTACCAGCTTCTGCAATCTAAAATAGATAAAATATGCAATCAGCACATACTGATAATTACTGGTGACTGGAATGCAAAAGTTGGAAACAAGGCTCAATAGTTGGAAAATATGGTGTTGGTGACAGAAATGATGCTGGAGATTGCATGATAGTATTTTGTCAGACTAATAAAAATTTAATAGCAAGTACATTTTTTCACCAACATAAACAGACACTGTACACATGGACTTCACCAGATGGAACATACAGTAACTAAATTGATTACATTTGTGGGAAGAAATGGTGTAAAAGCTCCACATCAAATATCAGAACAAGACCAGGTGCTGATTGAGGTTCAGACCATCAACTTCTCATATGCAAGTTCAAACTGACACTGAAGAAAATTAGATCAAGCATAAGAGAGCCAGGGGATGACCTCGAGTATATCCCATCGGAGTTCAGAGAACACTTCAAGAACAATTTTAATGCATTAGAAACAAATGATAGAAAACCAGAAGAGGTGTGGCATGACATCAAAGTTGTCATTCAAGAAGAAAGCAAAAGGTTATTTAAAAGACAGGGAAAAAAAAGACCAAATTACATATCAGAAGAGACTCTGAAACTTGCCCTTGAATGTTGAGCAGCTAAAGTAAAAGGAAGAAATAATGAAGGCAAGTAACTAAACCGAAGATTTCAAAAGGCAGCTCAAGAAAGGAAAAACAAACATTATAATGACATGTGCAAAGAGCTTGATACAGAAAACCAAAAGGGAAGTACATGGTCTGTCTTTCTCAAGCTTAAGGAAGTGAAGAAAAAATTCAAGCCTCCAGAAGCAATAGTGAAATATTCTAAAGAGAAAATATTAAACAATGCAGAAAACATCAGAAGAAGATAGAAGGAATACACAGAATCCTTATACAAAAATGAATTGGTAGATGGCCAACCATTTCAAGAGGTTGTATATGATCAGGAACTAATGGAATTGAAGGATAAAGTGGAAGCTGCCTTGAAAAAATTGGTGAAAGACCAGGCTCCAGGAATGATGGAATACCAATAGAGATGTTTCAATAAACAGATGCAGCACTGGAGGTGCTAACATGTTTATGCCAACAGATTTGGAAAACAGCTACCTGGCCAACTGACTGAAAGAGATCCATATTTGTGTCTATTCTCAAAAAGGGGGATATAATTAAATGTGAAAACTATTGGACAATATCATTAATATCACACACAAGCAAAATTCCTACTAAAGATCATTCAAAAGAGACTGGAGCAGTGTATGGGTAGGGAATTGATGGAAAATCAAGCCAGGTCCCGAAGAGGGCAGAGAACCAGGAACATCATTGCTGATGCCAGGTGGATATTAGCCAAAAACAGAGAATGTCAGAAAGTTGTCTGTCTATGTTTGAGTATGCCAAGGCATTTGACTGTGTGCATCATAACAAATTATGGATAATACTTCAGAAAATGAGAATATCAGAGCACCTAATTGTACTCATGAGGAATCTATACATGAACCAGAAGATAGTTGTTCAAATAGAACAAGGAAACACTGCCTGTTGTAAAGTTGAGAAAGGTGTGTGTCAGAACTGTATTCTTTCACCATGTCTCTTCAATTTCTATGTTGAGCAAATAATCAGAGAAGTTGGACTTTATGAACAAGAAAGTGGCATCAGGATTGGAGGAAGACTCATAAACAACCTGTGTTATGCAGATGACACAACTCTGCTTGCTGAAAGTGAAGAGGATTTAAAACATTTACTGATGAAGACCAAAGAACATAGCCTTCTGTATGTATTGTGACTAAACATCAGAAAACAAAAATCCTTAGGACTGGGTCAGTATGCAACTTCAAAATAAATGGAGAAAATATTGAGGTCATCCATGATTTTGCTCTACTTGTTTCTATAATCAACACTCGTGGAAGCAGCAGTCAAGAAATCAAAAGATGCATTGCTTTGGGAAATCTGTGGCAAAAGATCTCTTTAAAGAATTGAAAAGTAAAGATGTCACATTGAAGAAGTTGAGCCTGATTCATGCCATGGTATTTTCATTCACATCATATGGTTGCGAAAGCTGGACAATGAAGAAGGGAGACAGGAGAAGAATTGATGCTTTGAATTATGGTGCTGGAGACAATTTTTGAATATACCATAGACTGCCAAAAAGAACCAATATATCTGTCCTAGAAGTGCAAACATAGTGCTCCTTGGAAGCAAGGATGGTTAGGCATTGTCTTATGTATTTTGGACTTATAGTCAGGAAAGACCAGTCCCTGGAGTAAGACATCATGTTTGGGAGAGTGACAGGTCAATGAAAAAAAGGAAAACCCTCCACCAGATGGATTGACACAGTGTCTGCAACAACAGGCTTAAACATAAATAATATCATTTGCCTGGCACAGAATCGGGGAGTGTTTTATTCTGCTGTGCATAGGGCCACTATGAGTCGGACTCAACTTGAGGGCACCTAACAACAACAATTCATCTTTTGATTTTCTGGTTAAAGATCATTAAGAACACAGAATATAACACAAGATAAAATTCTGAAAGAAAATCTATCATAACATCATAATCAATGTTAATATTTTGTTCCATATGTTTAAGATATTTTGTATATTTTTGAGCTCATAAGTTATGGTTTTGTTTTTACTTTTTCTTTGACTTATCATTGTAATAAAATTTATCCAATGTGCCTTTCAATTAGCTTTTCCATCACTGTTGACAAAATACATGAAAAAAATAATGTGATGGGGGAGATTTATTTTGGCTCATGGTTTCAGTGGTTGTAGTCCATTTGTAGCTGGCTCCTTTAGCTAAGGGTCTGTGGGGAGACAGAACTTTATGGCAAAAAGTCACAGCAGAAAAAAAGATGCTCACTTCAAGGCAGCCAGGAAGCAAGGAAAGCAAGGAAGAAAGGACCAGGGTGACCAACCCTTCAAAGTTTTGCCTCTTGAAGAAAGTAGGCCTCACAACCTCCTAGCCCATGCAGATATGAATTCATGAAGGCGTTAATCCTTCGATGAAATTAGAGCCCTTATAACCCAGTCACTTTCCAAAAGCTCATCAGCAGACAGTTAAGGCTTTAACACATGAACTTTTTCTGGGGACATTTCGTATTCAAACCACAACCCCTGAAAAATTGAAAATGCTTTAAAAACAAAAATGCTTTATCTACTTGATATTGTAATATATAACCTTTCTCCTATGTTTCCACCTATTTTACTTTATTTATTTATTTTTGGTTTTGTTTGAGGGGAGGGTTTGTTTTGATTGACTATTTCTTTCTTTAGTGTCCGTGGAATACGTTCAGATAAAGTAAGGATAACTGAATATGAATATTTTTAAGTTTGCTGATTCCCCTTGAAAAGTGGACTTTCTAAATCACTATAATAATGAACAATTAACAAAGCATGATATTGGTGGTTCACAACCTAGTTAGTCTTTGCTAATTTTTTTTTATTATTATTACTGAGGGTTGAACCCAGGGCCTCACATTTGCACGCTTTGCAAGTGCTATACCACTGAACTACATCCTCAGCCCTTTTTGTGTGTATGTATGTGTGTGGTACTGGGGGTTGAACCCAGGGCCCCATGCTTGCATGCTCTGCAAGTGCTGGACCACTGAGCTGCGCCCCCAGCCCATTTTTGTAATTTTTGTGATAGGGCCTGGCTAAATTAGGCAGACTGCCTCTGGTCTTGAACTTGTGATCCTCTTGCCTCTGCCTCCCAAAACGCTGGGATTATGGGCATGCGCCACTGTGGCTGGCTTAGCCCTCTTTTTTTTACTCTTTTTACTTTTTTTTTTTTTTTTTTTTGGAGACATGTTCTCGCTAAATTACACAGACTACCTCTGGTGTTGAACTTGCCAGCCATCCTCCTGTTTCCGCCTCCCATGTTGAAATTACAGGCATGCACCACCATGCTTGGTGTCTTTGCTAATTTAATAGGAGAAAAATAGTTCTGCATTTCAATTATGTTTCTTTTTATTTTGATATTTGATAGGTTCACTAGTATGTCAGCAAAATTATAGACATTATCTATTTTGTTACCTGTTTTGTAAGTTGCATGTCCCTGTTCTTAGCCCATTAATGCTAGTGAGATCTTAGTACTTCAAACAGATAACTTCTATCATTAGAGTAGTCTAGTTCTCTTTGCTCTTTAGTGATGTTTATTTTGCATGTCATATAAAAATATTAAGTTTGTGTGGATAGGGATGTACACTGATGCCCTACATGGATTTATATAAATACCCAGCAATATTTCTCTCCATCCACCAAAACTCCTATAGGTTTTCATGTACAGCATGCACTAAATATCTCTATAAATACTCCATCTATACTTGCTCTGTGCTATCGAAGCTACTCTATTAATCTATCTTTTCTGTACCAGTATTGCATTAACTTAAATATTATAATGTCAAAATATTTTTTAGTGTTTGATCAGTTAAATACCTACTGGGAATCATATATAGTCATAGTTACAAATGTTTCAAGTAAGTACATTTGTGTGAATATATACATACATATGTTTACATGCAATTGCATGTATAAAGTAATTGTAACCCAATATTAATCACTGTTATGTTATATATGTGTTGTTACTGTCCTTAGGTGCTGTGGAGTCAGGTCCAACTCGTAGGGACCCTTATAGGGTTTTCAATGGCTGATTGTTTTGGGGTTGCTTCAGGAATGGATTCCCACATCCTTTTCCCAACTTTGTAGTGCTGAGGATTGAACCTGGGTCCTCAGAGAGTGTGGAGCAGTACTCTACCAACTGAGATAAACCTCAGTCCATATATGTGTATACTGTATTAAAATTGTTCACATTTATCACCATCATAATATTCAATTATTTTGTGTGTGGTACTGGGGGTTGAACTCAGGGCCTTGCACTTGCATGGTTTGCAAGTTCTAGACCACTGAGCTATACCCCCAGCCCATTTTACTTTTTGAGACAGGCTCTCTCTAAGTTACACAGACTGCCTCTGGTCTTGAACTTGCAATCCTCCTTCCTCCACCTCCCGAGCCACTGAGATTACAGGCGTGCGCCACCATGACTGACTATAATATTCAATTTTAATACCTTTGGCAATGACTATAATGTGCCATTGTAATATTGCTAACCAATACTAATAGTAAACAAAATGTACTTAGATAGAATTTAATACTTTGCTATAAAAGTGTAACACTTGGCTTCCTTTTAAATTGTTCTCATATGTTCATTTCTCATAATATATTCATCACAAAAGGCAGACATTCCTTTGCTTTTGATAATTTTAGTATATATCTAAAATTACTTTTGAGTGTGAACTAATTAAATGGAAACCTTAGTCCACTTGATTTCTTCACCTTAAAAATTCACTATTAATGGACATGATTCAACTATATATAAATACTAGCCATAATGGTGGAAGCTAAAAATTCAGAAATTACATTTGTTTTCTTTTTTCTTTGACTTATTTTCTTCTTTTTTTTGGACCCACTCATATTTTTAATTAATATTATTCTTTTATTAAAACAAGTGAGTTTTTGAAACTTTTATCACCTCCTTGCTTATAAAGTCTTCTTTAAGCTAGGGAAAGAAGCATCACATTTTTGCATCTTTATCTGCTTTTCACTTTTTTTCACTTTTCCTAAAATGGAACAAAAAACAAAATAGCTGAGCACAAGTAAGATCATCCTGACAGTCATATGGTCTTCTCTAAGAGACGTCAGAGACAAACTAGATTCAGCTGAGAAATGATTGAAAAGGAAAAAGATCAATGGAAGAAGTTTATAGTAACTTCAGCCTTCTTGAAATGGAGGTGGTTGTTGTTTGCCTTGTGTAGACATCAGCCTGCTGGATAAAAACTTCACTATATTCAATCTGTCTATCAATATAATTCTTGGACAAGAACAAAATTAAGTTGAATACAAAGCCAAATCTATGTATCTCCCATCTCCCCATCTCCTCATCTCTCCCCGTTTTTCCTTGAGCTTATAAGGATTCTTCCTTTGGTGGAAATAAAGTGGAACCATCCAAATGAAAACAAACAAAAGCTATTTTTTCAGAATTTGCTATATAAAGGAATCAGCAAACATCATTTGCATTTGGCAGAGACTCAAAGGAAGGAATGAGAGTGGAAAAGCTTCAAAATGGAAAAAGTGAAGGCTTTGGGTATGCCCTGATTGAAGATTTCTGGCATAGGAAAGGTGAAAATAGGCCAACTAGGAGCAGGGCAGCCTAGGTGACCTGGCTTCCTCTCATCATCCTAAGTTAGAAGTGGGAAAAACATTGGAAAATTTGAGAGTTACTAAGTCTCAACCATTTGGTCTGATGACTATTGAGGTTGTGGGTTGGTTTCCTTGACGGATCCCTGTAGATTGTAGATATTTGGAAAACAAATTGGTGTGAGAACCCCAGGTATGATTATTTTTGCCTGAATGAGAGCAAAAGTTTTGTTACAGAAATGGCATCTTTGAGCTGCCATTTGGGGATGAAGAAAAACTGTAACAGCCTGTTGAGAGGATGTGATAGAGAAGGCAGGTTGACCTGAAAGCAAAGGTCATGTGCAGGATTTTGTTATACCTTAGCCCAGTCTGCACAACCTCCTCAGTCTCTCCTGTAATGCTCTCCAGTCTCTTTTCCCATCACATCCTGCCTCATGAATGGCATGAACTATCTCAGATACAAACTGATTTTTGAAAATAAGGACATTAATTTCATGTTAATTTTCATTAATTTCCAAATCCTTCATACAAAGATTTTTGTAAGTTATATTTTTAAAGTACATGATAGTTTATGTTGTTTATTTTTCATTGCAATTAGATGGAAATATGGCTTATATGATTTGTATCATATTTTTATTTCATGTTATGTTATCGATAAGACATTTAAATTAAAAAAAAACACTTTCTTTTCCACATTCCTGTATTCCTTTCCCTATTTTTAGGCAAATATTAGAGAAAGAGATATCTAAATGCCCAAGTCATTTATACATAGGAAATTAGTAGAGAAATATCATTGCTCTGTCAAATTGACAGAACTTATAAAAGTGCCTAATTGAGCATTCTAAAGTTGGATAAGCACTCTAAAGTGAGCTAATGAGTCTATTATTTCAAAACTTCAGAAGGAGCTCCCCAGTTGACAGAAATTTGCATACTACATTTTTTTCTATAATATGCCTGCCTAAGATAAAAATTGGTAATAGTTTTTAAAATGTATTTCTTTTTCTTGCTTTGGTAGTAGAAGTGGTAGTGGTTGTGGTGGTGATGATGGTGGTGGTGTTTTTCAAGAGACAATAGCAAAGATTCCAGTAAGTAGTTTTATCTTACTTATTGTTGAATAGCCAGTAATGTCATATTCAGGAATTCCATAATTTTGGAAAGTGTTTATACCGAGGGGAAAGAAGAAAGCACATCTACTTTAATTTTCTTATTAAAATTGGTCTTGATTTATTTATAATTTATATATGTGTAATTTATACATAACTTATATATTATATGTATGTTTGGATCTACTCTAGTTCTGTAGCAAGTCAAAGAGGAAGCTCTTTTGTGTTAAAATATTTATTATTTCTTGAATACTAACTCTTGCCAAATCTGTAGAGAAAACTGAGATTTGCTTTCACAGAGCTTTGTGTAAACCCAATAGCTAAGAAGGACAATATGAAGAAGCAGAATATAGATAATTTTAAAACTTTGTTATTTTGTGAATCATATGGCTCCTAGGAAATACAAGTAGCTGGTATTGAAATATTATTGTTAGGTGTTATCGATTCAGGTCCAACACATAATGACCCTACATACAATAAAACGGAACACTGTACAAGGCCGGGTACTATGTCAGTGCTTCTCTGCTATTCATCGAGTTTTCAGTGGCTGATTATATTTCAGAATTGTTCTTGGGAGGGGGCTGCTATGTCCTTCTCCTATTTTTGTGGTGCTGGGGATTGAACCCAACACCTCCGAGAGCACAGAATGGCCCTCTACCAACTGTGCTAACCCCAGCCCCAGTATCGAAATACAGAACTACAAAAAAATGCCTGGAGAAACACTAAACTTACAATCAAAAGGAAACTATAGAGATAAATATCAATGAAAAATCTTGTTTAAATTACAGTAGCATAGGACAAAACTTACAGATACTTAGCAAAACCAATATTCCTTTGTAGATAATATAAATTAACGTTGTAAATAAATTGTAGAAGAATTACTTACTTACCAGAGAACTACTTGCTTTTAAGCACCTGCAGTTACTTAAGATGGTTTTTATTAACATAAAGGTGATTAACATGCTAATAATATATCTTTCCCTTTTTATCTATTACATAAATTTCTCCCAAGACTGTAATAAGATATATCATCCAATACAAATATTCATTGAGTACCTATTGGATCAGTGCCTCTCAACCTGGAGACAATTTAGAAACTACTAAATAATGTTCGGGTCCTACGATCAAGTTATTCTCATTTAATTGTTGAAAGCTAAAGCTTGCACATTGTTTCTGGTTTTTATTTTTTTGTTTTAATACTCTCAATTATAATCTGTAGGTAGGTTTTTAAATAACATATTTTGTGTGGGAATAAAATTTTTGTGATATAATTTCTCTATTTTTAATGGGGAGCAAATAGATTATCAGTAAATATTTGCTAATAATGAGAATGATTATGTCTACCACTACAGCAAAAAGGTTAAAAAGTTGGCTAATATTAAATGAAATTTATTTTGAGTTCAAATATATACTCGAAACAGCAAATTGTACCTAGCATATTCAACAACATTTGCTACTTGCATTAAGTGACTTTGTAGAATTCATGGAAGAAGAATCTAATGGTTTTTGTTGTTGTTTTTTGTTTGGTTGGTTGTTTTGTTTTTTGCCATACTGGGGTTTGAACCCAGGGCCTTGTGCTTGCATGCTTTGCAAATGTTGAACCACTGAGCTGCACCCCAAGCCCATTTTTTAAAATTTAATTTATATTTATTTATTTACTTATTTATTTATTTTGAGACTGGGTCACCCTAAATTACCCAGATTGCCTCTGGTCTTGAACTTGTGATTCTTCTGCCTCTACCTCCGGAGACACTGAGAATCTAATGTTTTATAATGACATCTGGTCTATTTCAATGATTGTTGTTGTTATTGTTGTTAGGTGCCATCAAATCGGTATCCGACTCATAGAGAACCTGTGTACAACAGGAGAAACACTGTTGTCAGTGCTTCCCTGATGTTCATAGGGTTTTCAACAGCAGATTGATTTTTTGCGGGAGTGGGTTGCCAGGTCCATCTCCCAAGCCTACAGTACCTGGTGTTCCCAAGGCAGTCTCTCATCCAAATACCAACCAGTCCCAACCCTGATTAGCTTCTGAGATCTGAGGGGATCTGATGCCACAGGGCTATGGCTGCTGGCTTATTAGAATGATTAAATAAGACTTGGCTTCCTAGAGAGAGAAACTGTGTCTATCTAGAGAGTTCCCAATGAGAGACAAAGTCCGAGGTCGATGCAAACGCACAGGATTTATTGTTCTGACAAGACAGGGTCTACCAAGCTCTTTCGAACCAGAGACCCTGAAATGCAAAAGCGAGGGTCTTTTATATCCATATAGAAGCAGAAATAGCAGGTTAGCTGACTAATACAATTTTAATTGGTTACATTAGTTGACCTTTAAGCTGATTGGTTCAGGCAATAATGTGGTAATCTAAAACAGTCCCGGACTTTCCAAGTTGGGAGGGGCCGGTCACTCTAAGAGCAGTGGAAAATTTTTACCTCATTCAACTTAGTCTGATCTATAAAATGGCTGCTCTATGGCCAAGCTGGGACCTTCAATTATTTAACTATAGCTTGAGAAAAAAGCAATTGTAGTCTAAATATATTTCAACTCCAATGTTTCAGGTTTTTTTGTTTGCTTTGTCTTGCTTTGCTTTCATTTAGTTTGGTATTGCTAGGTTCCTAGCTGCAATTTTAGAGTAAGAAATGATAGTTTCTAATACAAAGTTAAATTGAATTAGTTCTTGTTTATTTGTATTTTCAACTTTGTCTTTTCGACAAAGGGATGGCTATGTATGGGACAGTTAGCTTTGCAAGTTTTATTTTTTATTTTTAATCTTTGAGCTGTGCATAATTTATTTCAATTTACCTCATTCATTTACATGTTTAGTCTCTAATTTGTACAATATTTGAGTAATATAATAGAGTTTTAAGTCATTATTTTTAAGGAATCCTTTTAATGCAATAAGATAAAATTAGGTATATTTTCCTGTACTAACGGCTAGCCTTGTAGAAAAGTGTTTTAGTGTTCTGTATAATTCACTGTGAAATAATCAGATTTTTAAAAATTTACTCCCAAGTAGTGACAGAAGAAGAAAGGTCCATAACAGGGTTTCTCATGAAAATGACGTACATTTTCAGAGGAGTCATGGGGAAACTATGATGGGAGAAAAGATGAGAAGAAGCCAAAAGATATGAAGGATAAAATATGCCTGTAGTACTGAATAAGGCAGAAAGTGGTAGCCACATGCACAACTTGTTATCCTGGGAGAGCTATTTTTTCTGAGTCCCAGAATTCTCAGCTCTGCAATGAATTTTGTTTTAGAACATTTTAGACTTGAAAAAATAATCAGAAGGAGAAAGAAATACATGAGACGGCTGGGCTTGGACCTTGATAGGTAAAGATAAGAGATCCAATAATCTTTCAAATGCCATCTGTAAGGGATAAGATAGTTTTTGGTACAAGGTTCTAAGTGGTACTATGGAGACAGAAATAATCACTGTTTAGGGATAACATGCTATAAAGTAAGAGGTGAAAAACTGGAAAAGAGATTAAAACTACTGAATGTAACTGTTTAATACTCAAACTTGCCTAGACTAGGGTTTGGGTATTGTACCTATAATCCTAGTACATATAAATAGATATAATTGGATTACATATGTACATCCTAGCATATGTTGTAAATGTGGCATTCTTTTCTAAGGTTCTTAAAAACAAAAAAGAAAGTGGGGAGAGTCGGAGCAGGACAAAGAGGAGGAAAAGAAAAAGCAGCTGTTCTTTTTTAAAAATTAGCATTATTTTCATTAGTGAGGTGGAATAATTTTGTTCCTTTCTGTCAGAAGTGTGATAATAATTAATTGATTTTGGACTCCACATTTGTTGTCCTTAGGCTTTTTATCCTTTTCTCAATTTTTACAAAAGATATCTGGAATTTTAGCCTGGATTCACTGGGAAATCAATTCTAAATCTTAGAAGAGAAGCAGCAAATATACACAAAAGTTCAAAAGTACAGTAGCCTTTAGGGTTACTGTAACAAAATACTAGAGACCAAATGCCTTACAAACCACAGAGGTTTATTTCTCACAGTTATGGAGGCTGGGAAGTCCAAGATTATTATGCTGGCCTTTTCCTAGGGACTATAATTCCTAATATCATTACACTGGAGGTTAGAGTTTTAATATATAGATAGAGTATTGGAGAAATAGTATGTTATATCATGAGATATTTTAAGAAATGTGTAAATCCATTCACATGGTCAGTGATAATCATAAATGAACAATTTTCCTAATTTCTTTTTTCATAAATACTACAGACACATTTAAATTCTTTCAATCATTTTAAAATTGATAGAATGTGAATGACACTGTATTTCAATAAGCATAATTGGAATTCTTTAAATCCTTAAATTTCTTAAAATTATGAAGCAAAGTAATCAAAACAATCAAAATCATAGGAAACTGGAAATCCTGTCACAATTCATGTGATACTCCAACAAAGATAATTCTTAGAAATTTGATACATTTTGTGCCATTGTTCAATTTCTATTCAACTAAATTTTATCTAATTAAAAATAATATTATACTATATATCTTTTCATTGTTTCATGGACTGCATAAATATTTCATTGAAAAGATATTTCACTGATCATTAAGTTCCTCTAAAATCTATGTCTAGCCTCACATATAATATTTACATCCCACTCTTTGCCCTAAGGTTATGTTATTAAAATATCAGATAAAACTTTTGAAGTGCTGTTTGCCTTGCACAGTTCAAAGAGCTTTAAATGTATTATTAAGTCATCCTTCAGAGCAACTCAAGGTGGTGTATAGTACTACTGCAATTTCATTAATGACTAGATTACTCAAAGGTATACGTGTGGTGATGGATATACCCAAGACCACCTATTTGATTACAAACCCCATGATTTTAACTATTTTGGAGAAAGATTATATAAAATTATGAGAACATTTTAATGCTGTCTGATAGATTTTGAAGCACAGAGGGTCCTCAACTTATAATAAGGTTACTTCCTGATAAGTTGATAAGTCAGAAATACACTTAACACAGTTCATTTATTGAGCACGATGTGGTTTAGTTTCATGATCACCTGGCAGAGCTGGAACTATGGCTCAGTGCTGCTAATTAGCATGGGGACAAGGACATCATACAGCATCTCACTAGCCTGGGAAAAAAAGGCCAAATTCAAAGTGTGGTTTCTATTGACAATGTATTGCTTTTGAGCCACCTTAAAGTTGAAAATTTTTAATTCAAACCATTAAAACCTGTCACTTTCTGTAATGTTTCCAAAACATTTGTGCCACCTGTCATGCCAATTATCACATATTAGGATACAAGCTACATTCTGTTTTCTTCAGCACTGAATATTACCATTTATCATTATTGTTTTATTTTAAAATGGGTCAGTAATGCAGCCTTTTAGTTTTCTTCTTTTTATTTTTTACAAGCAAAAGTATTCCCTATCTAATTAAAGTACCTCTTTTGTGAAAATACTCTTCCTGTCTTTCGCTTATCTAGTGTCATCTTACTGTTTTTCTTATTGGCATCTTATTGTTTTTCTTATCTAACTGTATGATCACTCACTTAAGAACTTAAGTCATCATTTATCCACAGTTTGCCATCTTGTTTCTCTGATCTATTATCTTGAAAATCTCTCCCCTAGAGGTATAATCACCGTTCTTCCATAGGAGGGGAGTTATCTTACTTTCATTGAAACACTTCATACATATATTGATCAGCTTCCTGTAAAGCTTGGAGAGAGTAATTTCATTTGAATCTTCTTTGGGTCTGGAAAACTTTTTATCATATTTTAATCTTCTGAAGGACAAATCGAAACATCTTGTTCAAGCAAAGACCAACATTTTAAAATTATAATCCTGAAAGAGCTAAACTATTTTAAACTTGGATAATAATGATCTTGTTAGAGGCACATGCAGTTTCTTACAGAGTTCCAGGTGCTGAAAGCTGATGGGAATGCAGATGTACCTGTGTTGAATCGTAGCTCATAGAAATTAGATATGCTGCTATTTCCAGCACATTTTGTTTTCTATTTCTAAATTATCGTTGAGGCTTATTATCATTTTCAACTGGTGCTTATCTGAATATTTGCTAATAAGGAAAAATGTTTTTTATACAACAGTACTATGGTGTTACTGTGACAACATCCTTAGATTTTATTTTAAAAGACCTAATTGGAGGATTATTACTTCACTTCATATATTCTCAGAAAATGAATCTCAGTTTTAATTTTCCTAAGAACAAGTTAATGCACAGTATGTTTTCATTACTAAATCCTTAGAAAATATGTTTTGTGAAACTAACTTTTTTATAATTGCATTGGCCATTCTGTATTTATATGAAGTGATCTGCATGCAATTAATTATTTAGTTACATTATAAATGAATTTGTTTAGTATAGTAATATTATATGGATCAAGAAAAGGTCCAGTCTTCCAAAAGTTTGTCTATCTCATTGGTTATAATATTTCTAAGAGTACTAGCTCCCACTTTTTTCCCCACTGATCAAAATGAAATCATTCATATATATATATATATATATATATATATATATATTCTCTGCATTTTCACAAAACTATGAGAATAAGATCCATTATTGTCACTATTTTATAGCTGTCAACATAGACACAAGGAAGTTGACTTAGTTACCTAGGGTAATTTATTCAGATCATCTAAAAACAAGGCAAAGAATGTATCAGTTTAAGTTCTAAAACAGTAATTCAGAAAAACAATAGAAGTTTGAGTGGTTTTACATGGTTTCAATTGCTTATTAAGTTTTATTGAACCAATAAAACAGAATTCTAATGATAGGTAATGTAATATACACTCTCCAGCACTAAATTTGTGGATTTGGTGTTATAGTGATTGCATGTGAGTGCTTGTATGCATGAATGTATGCATTAATTCATAAGATACAATGCTTACAATTTTTTTAAGTTAAGAGAACGGGATAAGCTGTTATTATTTTTAGACTCATTAGTGTATGTCTTGAGTCTTAGAACACTGATCAACTATGAAACAAATTCTATTAAGAAAGGACAATCACAGTGCAGTTGTTGTTTTCCTAAGAATAATTTTGTATAAGTTTGTAAATGTTCATTCTTTCACAGAGAGGGATAATTGTGCTTTATGAAGAATTGACAGTACCCTTTATTCTCACTAAAAAACAACTGGATACATTTGCCAACAGTTAACAACTATTATTTATTTAATTGGAGCTCATATATACAATTAATACATATGCAAACTTCCTACATTAGTTGATAACAGTGAATAAGGTAATTGTGATGTTAATACCAGTTACTGTAGAACATTCTTATTTATTATGATTAAATTAAATTAAGAAAAGGAAAAGGGTCAAAGAATCATCTTCCTCTGAAGAAATTAACAGTCTAAGAATGAAGGAGGACAGACTTTCTTTAAAGGGCCATAGAGTAAATGTGTTAACTTTGTAGGCCACGCTGTCTCTTTGTCACAGCTATTCAACTCTGCTTTGGCAGCACTAAAAAAGCCATAAACTACAACCAGAGAGTGCGACAGTCAGTAAAACTTTACGAAAAGACATGGTGGGCTGGAGTTGGCCCATGAAACACAATCTGCCTACCTCTACTCTTATGTGCTGAGACAAGGCAGTAGCAGTTGGGAAGTTTACTTACCTAAGATTTTACCAATTGCTTAAGCTATTAATGAAATAATTGTACATATAAATATATTAAGATTGGCCAACATAGTTTATAGTTGCTTTACTTAGTCTTGTTGTTGTTAGGTGCTGTCGAGTCGAGTCCGACTCATAGCGACCCTATGTACAGCAGATCAAAACACTTGCCAGTACTGTGCCAGGCAAACCATCTTATTTATGTTTAAGCCCATTGTTGCAGACACTGTGTTAATCCATCTGGTGGAGGGTTTTCCTCTTTTGCGTTGACCTGCCACTCTTCCAAACATGATGTCCTTCTCCAGGGATTGTTCTCTGCTGACTACATGTCCGAAATATGTAAGACGCAGTTTGGCCATTTTTGCTTCCAAGGAGCACTCTGGTTGTACCTCTTCTAGGACAGATCTGTTGGTTCTTTTGGCAGTCCATGGTATATTCAATAGACATCTCCAGCACCACAATTCAAAAGCATCAATTCTTTTTCTGTCTCTCTTGTTCAATGTCCAGCTTTCACAAC
>VMDO01020627.1:0-27330 GCA_007922755.1 Pedetes capensis
TGTTCATAGGGTTTTCAATGGCAGATTGATTTTTGGGAGGGGATTGCCAGGTCCTTCTCCCAAGCCTACAGCTTCTGGTGTTCCCAGGCGGTCTCCCATCCAGGTACTAACCAGGCCCGACCCTGCTTAGCTTCTGAGATCTGATGGGATCAGATGCCACAGGGCTTTGGCTGCAGGCTCTCTGCACCATAGGACTATTTTATTCAGGAGATCTATGTCAGCTCTCTGCCTTTCAGGAGAAACAAATATTTGAGCATCCCCATCAACAGACTCCTAATGTATTATGTGGAAGTTTCAATATTCTACCTACAGCCTGCTTAGAACAAGGGGACCTTAGGTTATCTCCAACTCTATAATCTTTTCCATGAATACCTGTAAAAAGAACAGAGTTTTCTTATAGGATATCCCAATGAGCCAAGAATCATTTTAACTAAAATGTCTCAAATACTGCCCACTTAGTTCCCAAATCGATTCATTATATTGGTAAGTCTGTACACGTTTGCTGGTAAATAATATAACCCTATAAGTAAAAGTCCATTGAGGACCATCAAAAGGCATCAAAAACTAATTATTCTTTTTTTTCTTATTGGTAAGTGCTCTCTGAGTCAATAAAACAGGCTACTAATTACTGTATTGGCCATTTCAGCCTTCCATTCAGAGCTTATGTCATTCAAAACTTATAGTTAGAAATCTGGTGTTGTGACTCACACCTGTAATCCCAGCAACTCAGGAAGCAGAAGAAGGAGGATCACAGGTTTGAGGTCAGAGGCACCTCTGTAATTTTGAAAGACCCTATCAAGTTTCAGGAAACATAACTATGTAGTTTAGGAATTGCAATATGTACCTAGAATCTATGTCTACTTAGGATAGTAGAGTTAAATAGGCTGGCTTACCTTTTTCTAAATATTCTTCCAATCCCCGACGCCGGGCATCTAACTGCTGTTCTGATAATGAGAACGGCCACTTCCCTGGAAGTCGAGGAAATGTAAAGTTGGCAAACTCTCTCTTCAGGTTCTGGTGTAGGATGGCAAACTCCCGGTACCGCTTAGAACACAGTTGCCTTCCTGCCATGTAAACATTGTATACCTGGTGAGGGAGAACAACAGAGAAATGCCTAATTACTAAAAAATAAATCATAAAATCATCTGATAGATATTGGTTAGGTGTATTCCTATGCACTAAGCACAGACTATTGTCAATGTCATTTTAAAATAAGACTTACTTTTAACAAACACACCCAAGGTCGTATATACAAGAAGGCTACTCCCTTCAAGGGAGGCCTGATCATATTTTTGCTAGAAATTTCTCTTTAACTCACTCCTAAATATCTTCAAAGGCAATTATCAGTTTTTTAGGGTAGATTGTATTTTCATAAAATATTGTGGTAAGTATAGTGAATAAATAAGCAAGCAAATAAAGAGATGAAAACCTAGAATTGGTTATAAAGCAGGTGACTGCTGTGTGTGTAGCTCAAACTAGCTCTACAGTTAATTCCAAAGGGCCTAAAAACATTGTAAGCAATAATGGCATTTTGGTGGTGGTTGTTGTTAGGTGCCACTGAGTCAGTATCTGACTCATAGCGACCCTCATAGGGTTTTCAATGGCTGATTGTTTCGGGATTGCCTGTGGGGTGGGTCGCCACGTCCTTCTCCCATTTTTTGTGGTGCTGGGAATCCAACTCGGGACCTCAGACACTGTAGAGCGGTGCTCTACCAACTGAGCTAAATCCCAGCCCGGCATTTTGGTTAGCAAGTGGATATTATAAAAAGCAAAAGTAAAGCCAAGACTCTGATAATAATTTAATTCAAACTATATAGGCTCTGCCTCTTCCATCCTATCTTTGTCCTTTCCTGGCCTCCAAAAGTTTTCATATCATGTTCATTATTATCTTTCTTTTTTTTCTTGAGATAAGGTCTTACTATAATAACAGGCTGGCCTCAAATTCCTGGGCTCAAGCAATCCTCCTTCCTGTCTTCTGAAGAGCAGAGACTACAGGCGTGTGCCAAAGCACCTGGCTGTTTTTTTCTTCTTCTTTTTTCTGTTTTGTTTTTACTAGTTTGTTCTGAGACAAGGTCTCACTACTTAGCTCAGGCTGGCCTGGAACTTACAACCCTTCTGCCTCACGCTCCTGAGTAGAGAGCTGGGTTTAAAGGCATACACCAGTATACCCAGCCTCTGGGTGCTTTTCTTTATATTGTTTTTTTTTTTTTTTTGTATTTATGCATAATCCTTAATTTTATGGGTGAAATAAAGGTACAATGTTGAATGAGACTTTTTGGGATTTACTTTTTTCACTTAATATTATTATATCATTTAGTATCATCCACAATGGTTATCTTTTGCATTTATTCTGTCACATATACCATTTTGTTGTATGCATTTATCATAGTTGTTTGTTTTTAATCTATTCTCTCACTGATGGCATTTGGTCTATATCTGGACTTTTATTAGTAATGTGAACAATGCTACTATAAATATTTGTATACATGTCTCCTGCTATACATGCCAAAGTGATTCTCTTGAGTACATACCTGAGAACAGTATTGCAGGGTTAAAAGCCACATATTCAACCTCAATGCCAAACTGTAAGCTAGAATAAAGGTACCAATTTATACCCACTTCAATAGCATATAAAAATATCCTTTTAATTTTTGCCAATGGAATGGGTATGAAAAGATTTCTGAGCAGTCCTAATTTACATTTCTTGAGTTGTTAATGATGCTGAACATCTCCTACATTTATTGACTATCTGAGTATCATTTCTGTATAAAATACCAATTCATGTATTTTTTATCTATTGTTATATTGAATTTTTGTCACTTTCTCATGGATTTGTAGAGTTCTTTTTTGTTTGTTTGTTTTTGAGATGGGGTCTCACTCTCTCCCAGGCTGGCCCCAAACTCCTGGACTCAAATAATCACCCTGCCTTAGTCTCCCAAGTATCTGGGACTATAGGCACACAACACCACTTCTGGCTTTATATGTCTTTCTGTTTTTTTGAGACAAGGTCTTGTGAGGTAGCCAAGGCTGGCCTTGAATGCAAAATCCTCCTGCTGTTGGGATGCTAGGAGGCAGGCACCACCATGCCCAGCTTTCTTCATGTTCTTGACATAACCTTTTTCATTTGTGTGTATTGTGAATATTTTCTATCATTTGTCACTGAGGTTTTCACTTATTTAAAGGTCTTCTGAATTTTAAAAAGCTCTTAATTTTAAGAGTCTAATTTATCACTTTTTTATATAAATAATACTTTTTGTGTCTAAAGAAACATTTTCTATCCCCAAAATCTAAACATTTTCTACTATCATTTTCTACTAAGAGCTTTAAGTTTTTTGGTCTGCCATTTAAATCTTAATCCATCTGAAATTGACTTTTCTATAATATGGAATTCCACTGATATTTCTTTTAAAGCCAAGAACATTTTAAAATCAACTTTTAATTGAATTATCTCTAAATACAATCTAATCTGAAGACTTCTAATGGTCTGTAATTAACCTCATACTATAAATAATAGACCCTGCGCCGTACCACTGTGGTGCCCAGTCCTATCAGATCTCAGAAGCTAAGCAGGGTCGGACCTGGTTAGTACTTGGATGGGAGACTTCCTGGGAATGCCTAGTGCTATAGGCATGGGAAAAGGACCCAGCAACCCACTCCCAAAAATCAATCTGACATTGAAAACCCCATGGATAGCAAAGAAGCACTGACAGTAATGTTTTGCCTGTTCTATGTAGGGTCGCTATGAGTCGGCACCTAACAACAACATAAATAGAAAATTGTACACAAAACAGGAAACAACTATTTTCTAGACATTGGACAACAGGCAGCTACGAACTATGATCCCTGAGGAAAGGGAAACATGAGTCTTACCAAACCTTGGTTTTCTACCTAGAGGTAATTCTAAAGTATAGCTCAGGGAAGGACACCCAAACCGAGTTTGGCAACTCCACTGAGTTGAATACAGAAACTGGAGTTCAAGGAGGTCAAAATAGCTAGAATTTGCAGGGCTAAATGTATAAGAGGGAGCTAATGAGAGGCAGAATTCCAAATATCCCCATTTATTGGGTCATCTTGAATTTGTTTGTTTTGTTTTGGTTTGTTTTTTTGAGACAGGTCTCACTCTGTAGCCTAGGGTAGCCTTGAACTCACATCAATCCTCTTGCCTTAGCCTCCCAAGTGCTGGGACTACTGGCATTCACCCCCATGCCCAGCTAGTTACCTTAAATTTTGACTGAATAACAATTCCAGGAAAGAAGTATACTAGGCGGAGCTGTAAATGCACAATTCCCATAGTTCACACAGGGTATGGAACCATTCAATTTTTCCTCCAAACAGAATAAAGAGATCTCTTCAAATTTACACAGAATTCAGGAG
Organism: Pedetes capensis; assembly: GCA_007922755.1. NCBI lineage: Eukaryota > Metazoa > Chordata > Mammalia > Rodentia > Pedetidae > Pedetes > Pedetes capensis. The sequence continues at coordinate 4,375 of VMDO01020627.1, forward strand.
GGAACTCAAAAGGCCATGCTTTAGGAATGGGGCCAAGTTAGTTCTACAGTAAATATTATTCTAACTGGGGATGTATCTATGTGGTACAGCAGTGGCCTAATATGCTCAAGGTCCTAGTTTCAATCCTCAACATTTAAAATTTTACAATTTGCTATGTTAAAAAAAATACAGAAAGAAAAGAAAAAGAAAAAATTATTATAAATACCTTAAAATAGTTTAAAAACAAACCTCAAAAGGAACAAAATAATCTGTAACTTAACTGCATGGCTCTTTAAAGGAATATAACAAAGTCTAGTACCCAACAGCATGAAATTCAGTGTCTGAGAGCCAACAAAAATTAATAGACTTTCATGAAAATTTGATCTATGATCAGGAGAAAAAGCAACCAGCAAAAACAGACTCAGAAATGGCAGAAACAAAAGAGTTTGTAAGGATGGAGGTGTAGGTCAGTAGTAAGTACATGCTTAGCATTCATGAGTCCCTGAATTCAATCCCTAGCACAACAAGAACAAAAAAGGAGTAGACACAGACATTAAGCAGCTCTTACAGGCTGCTTCTCCTTCTATTTGTTGTTGTTAGGTGCCTTCGAGTCAGTATCCGACTCATAGTGACCCTCACAGGGTTTTCAATGGCTGACTGTTTCGGGATTGCCTTGGGAGTGGATTGCCAGGCCCTTCTCTCATTTTTGCAGTGCTGGGAATTGAACTCGGGACCTCAGAGACTACAGTCCAGCACTCTACCAACTGAGCTAAATCCCAGCCCTCTCCTTCTATTTAGGATGCTGCAATAGCATTTCTGCCACTGACACAAGATCTCCCATTTATTTGCAAATATTTTCCACTGGCCTCTATTGTGCTCACCAGAAAGACTGGGAACATGGTGGGAGACTAGAGGTAGTTTCACTTGGTGGCCTAGGAATATAGGACATAATGGGACAGATACAATGTCCACCTCTCCCCTACCCCATTACTGTTCTCTTGTACCAAGCAAAAGACTCAAGCTGTTGGGAGACAGGCAACAAACCTTCTTATCCACAGGGCACAGGCAAAGAAAGACCCGTTACTTCTATAAAAGGAGTAAAAGAAAAACAGTCTGTACTCTATGGGAGTGAAATGAAACCATATGATAACATATTGACAATAATATTGATAACAGTAAGAGGTCTGCTACAGCTGAGAAGGGACTGGAAACTCTCCCCAAACTAACCACAATATAAGGCAATGAAAGTAATAATAGCTACAACAAAACCCAGCTTAATTAATTGACTCAATTTCCTAAAAGAAAAGGCTTGCCCATATCCAGGTTCAATTACTATTTATTTCAATCCCCACTCTCCTTTTTCACATGATGCTTAAGAGTCAAACAGCACAGGACAAAAAAGCAAGGGGAAAAAACCCCGACACTTACATGAGATAAAGCAGTCTCAGAGCTGACACAGATGTTCAAACTATCAGTCAGAGATTTTAGAATAATGGTGATTAATATGTTAAAGAATCTAATGGTAAAGGAAAAGGTGGAAAACAGGTATGAACAGATGGAATGTCAGAAAACACAAAAACTAGAAGCAAACATCAAATGGAAACCATAGGAATAAAAAGCATGATAGGAGAGATGAAGAATTCCTCCAATAGTCTCATTATTAGACTAGTCACAGGTGAGGAAAGAATTAGTGAATTTAAAGACAGATCAATAAAATGATCTAAACAAAAAAAGAGAAAATGAAGAGCTAAAACAGAAAACAGCATCTAAAAGCTCTAAGACAACATGAGATAGTCTAATGTATATGTAACTGGAATATTAAGAAAAAGAGAAAAAGAATGGGGTTGAAGAAATACTTGAAGACATACTGGCTGAAAATTTTCTAAAACTAATAAAAAATATCAAACCATGGATTACCCAAACAAACCTGGCAATCCACTCCCAAGGCAATCCCGAAACAGCCATTGAAAACCCTGTGAGGGTCGCTATGAGTCGGATACCGACTCGACAGCACCTAACAACAACAATATACCTATAAAAATCAAACTTATGAAAACCAAAGATAAAGAGAAAACTTTGAAGGTATCCAGAAGGATTAAAATATTAGAAAAAGATTTATAAAAGCCAGGCATGGTGGTGGACACCCGTGACTCAGAAGCAGGAAGCAAGAGGAATGCAGATTTGAGGCCAGAGGCAGACTGTGTAACTTAGTAAGACTCTGTCTCAATTTCAAAAATAAAAAAGGGGCTAAGGGTACAACTCAGTGGCAGAGTGCTTGCAAAGGATGTGCGAGGTCCTGGGTCCAACCCCCAAGTACCATACACATACAAAAAGACCAAAAAATAAAGTGAGCAAGCTTCTCATCACAACTATGCAAACTAGAAAACTGCAGTGGCATTTTTAAAGTTAATACTAAAAGAGAAAGAACTATCAATCCATAATTCTATGCTCTGTGGCAGAGCATGGTGGTGCACATCTGTAATCCAACACTTAGGAGGCTGAGGCAGGAGGATCAATGTGCATTCCAGGCCAGCCTAGGCTACATAGTGAGTTCCAGGTTAGCCTGAGCTATACAGAAAGACCTTGTCTCAAAAACAAACAAAAAGTATAATTTTATGCCTGTAAAAATATTTTTCAAATATAAAAGTGAGCTGAAAACTTTTTCAGATAAACAAAAGCTGCTCTTACTCTTCATTGTCTGTAACATACCTGCACACAAGAAATGTTAAATTGAAGTTTTTCAGGCAGAGGGAATATGATGTCAGATGGAAATTAGATTTACATGAAGTAATGAAGTATACCAGAAATGGTAAATATGTGGTTAAATATACCGCAACTCTTTTGTGTGTGTGTGTGTCTGTTGAGGGGGGTGGGTACTGGGTGGTTGAACCCAAGGCTTCACACATGCTTTGGAAGCACTCTACAACTGAGCTGCAACCTCAGCTCAGTTTTTACTTTGTATTTTGAGACAGGGTCTTGCTAAATTGTACAGGCTGTCTCAAACTTTTGATTCTCCTCCCTCAGCCTCAGAGTGGCTGGCATTACAGGCATGCATCACTGCACCTGGCTCACTTTTAATTTCTTTAAAAGTAATTGTTTGGCCTGGGGCATAGTTCAGTGGTACACCCCACTTGCATAACACACACAATAAGGCTCTGGGTTTGACACCTTCCCCAGCAGCGCAAAAAAAAAAAAAAAAAAAGTAACTGTTTAAAGCAAAAGTAAAAATATAGCATACAGTTATAACATATGAAGACAACTGGGTAACAACAGCACAAAGTATAAGGGGAGGAGACACATTGTGTAAAGGTCTTATACTATATGTGAAGTAAAATACATATTATTTGAAGGTAGATGCTTGTGAATTAGAGATGTATACTGCAAATCTAGGACAAAAACTAAGAAAATAAAATAACAAGCCATAAAGAAGTATAAAGTTATGGCATTTGCTGGAAAATGGATGGAACTAGAGATCATCATTTTAAGTGAATCAAGCCAGACCCAGAAAGATAAACATTGCATGTTTTCTCTCATATGTGGATGTTAGACTTCAATATATATTCATTATTAAAACATACAGATCATGAAAGCAGATAAGATTTAAGTAGGGAAAGATAATGGACTAAAGAAAAGGGGGAGGAGGCAAGAAGAAAGGATCATGGGAAAAAAAAATATATATCACGTGTCTTGCCCTTATGGCAAAATTGGGATATACATATATAAATATACTCACAAAAAAGACATGCAAGTAGAAAGGAGACCATTGTTTGGGAGGGAGGGGAAGTGGGAAAAGAGTCATGAGAGGGTAACAGGGACATTAACGTGAGCAATGTACAATGAAATGCATGTATGGAAATGTCATAATGAGACTCATTAAGTTATGCATTAAAAATTACTAATAAAAATTTTTAAAAAGAAATTATACCCAGAGAAACAACAGAGGTGATAAAATTGAATAATTTAAATTACCCTAAAGGTGGCAGGAAGGCAGGAAAAATATAATAAAGAATAGAAGAGATGCAAATAACAAAGAATAAGATGGTAGATTAACTTAACTACATCAAAATTATACCAAATGGAAGCAGTTTACACATTCCAAATAAAAGACTGAGACCGCCAGATTGCATAAAAAAGCAAGACCCAACTACAAGTTACATACAAGAAACCTATTTTAATTATAAATATACAGATAGCACAAAAGACACAGAAAGGATATATAATGAAAAGAGAAACCAAAAAAAAAAAAAAAAAGCAGAAATGGCTAAAATAGAGCCACTATTCTAATAGAACCATTAAAAAAGGATTTCTGAACAAAGAATATTGCCAAAGATAAAGAGAGGTATTACATAATATTAAAGAGGCCAATTAATAAATAAGACATTTGTTGTTGTTGTTAGGTACCATTGAGTTGGTTACCGACTCATAGCAACCCTACCTACAACAGGTGAAACACTATTGTCAGTGCTTCTCTGCTGTTCATAGGGTTTTCAACGGCAGACTGATTTTTGGGAGTGGGTTGCCGGTCCGTCTCCCACGCCTACAGCACCTGGTGTTCCCTGATGGTCTACCATCCAAGTACTAACCCAGCCTGACCCTGCTTAGCTTCCGAGATCTGATGGGATTGGATGCCACAGGGCTATGGCTGCAGGCAAATAAGACATAATAACTTCTTTATACATAAAGAAAAACCCGATAAAACTGAAGATTCTACTTCAGGTATTGTTGCACCAATTCCCTGTAAACTCCAATGCTCCCACTGGCAACAATTATAAACCGAACAAAATAAAAATAAATAAACAAACCTGAGCATTCCTAGTAGTATAATAAAAGCGGCAAATTGTACAGGAAAATCAAAACATCAAGCAAAGGTCTGCACAGGGTTGGGGTAATTTCATGCTTTTAGGGGGCTTTGCCCTGTGGTGGGCATCAGTCACAAAGCAACACAACTTAAGCAATTAAAACTCAAATAGAAGCTGGGTGGGATGATGCAAACCTGTAGTCCTAGGCACTTGGGAGTCTGCTTGCTTGAGCCAGGCGTTTGGGGCCATTGTGGGCTATATCTATATATCTATCTCTCTATTTCTCTCTCTCTTTTTTCCAGATGGGGTCTCACTAAGTGGCAGGCTGCCTCTGGCCTGAACTTGTGATCATCCTCCCTTAGCTTCCCAAATCACTGGGATTTTAGATATTTGCCACAGTGCCCAGTGAGACCCCATTTCTTGAAAGGAAGGAAGGAAGGAAGGAAGGAAGGAAGGAAGGAAGGAAAGAAGGAAGGAAGGAAGGAAGGAAGGAGAAAAGAACTCCAATAGAAAATGTAACATCTTTTTGGCTTGAAGAAATACAGAAAGGACTGTAGACAATAATGGCTGCACCAGAGTAAGTACAGAATTCCAAAGGAAGGAGACAGAGAAGGGGATCTTGTAATTCTGGGAATGTACACCACAGGTATTTCAAACTAATCTCTCCTTGAATGACGTATTCAGATTCAAAGGAGTACAGCAAAGGCTGAAAGAATTAAACTGAGACTTGACATACAACCCACAGAAAGTGACATAGCTTACAGTTAACTGACAAATAAAACCTCAGTACTCTTCAGAGGAGTATTACAGAACCCAGAAGTTACACAATGTAACATTTACAATACCCAGGATACAATCTAAAAATAATTCAAAGAACTAGAAGGATATGACCCATTCTCAAAGGAAAAGACACTGAATAGAAGATAATCCCAAAGTGATATAAACGTTGAAATGTTCAGATACAGTCAACAGAACAGAAAAGGGTCCAGAAAAAGAACTGAACAAATATGACCAACTGGTTTTCAACAGTAATGGCCCGGTACTTCAATGGGGAAAGTATATTCTTTTCAAAATAAGTAGCTGAAACAATTGGATGTCTACCTATTTAGAAGTAAATAAAAGAACCTGGATGCTGCTGTCAGCAGGACAACTGATTAAAGCTGCCTGGCACCGTTCCCTCTGCAACAAAGGATCAAAATGAAGGAAAAAAACCCAGCTCTTTCATTGGAGTATTTGAGACACAGCATCCTCTTCCAGTCCCACGAAGCAGCTGGGCAACCTGCTTTGAGTGCAGGGGTATGTGACAGAAACATTGCATAGCAAAGAAATACAAATTGGCCTTATAAAGAAGGAAACTAAACCTACAGTATTTATCATTCTGTTACTCAAAATTTACCCTGAAAAAAGGAGGATTTTGCTTGGCAAATAAAAGGTAAGCAGAAGGTTCTTAGCAGTTCCCACTCATGCCATGGACACCTGATTCATCTGCTTGTGGAGAAGAGTGTAGTCCTCACACGCCCAGAGCCCAGTTTTGGGATCTGCCAGTTAACCCTATCACCGCTCACCAGAGAAAGAGCCCAGCTCTCACTGAATCCACCCCTACCCAGGCTCCTGCTGCACAGTGACATCTTGAAACTTCACTCACCAGAGGTTCTATGAAACAGCAGTGTCACTGCCTCCAGCAGCTTGGTGGACCCAAACCTGTGAACCATCCAAGAGGCTCCACTCACACAGCTCCAAGAGTATCTGGGCAGCCCACCCTGGGTGGTTTGGCCAATAAAGGCCCAGGAAACAATCAAGCAGCCCTGCTCACTCTCCTTCTGCCCTGAGAAGGAGGTTGTCATGCACAGGCCCTGAAAAGTCACCCAGGCAGCCCTCGGACACTGAAGGTTACCCCATCTGGACTCAAAGGTGTGTAGCCTGGCCCCCATGTGGCACACAAACGTGGACATATCCTATTCTGCTACCAGGCATGCTGCCCTGCCTCCATCTGGGCCCATCAGGGTGAACCCACCCAGACACAGCCATTGCAAACTGATGATGCCACATGTCTGCTGCTGGCACTAGCTGCACCTACACAGGTCTGCCAGAGTAAAACCATCCCCATGCAACTTAAAGAAACTGACAGGCACCCCACACTTGCAGCTAGGCACACTATGTTCTGAGCCACACGCAAATCACACTGCCAAAAGACTACATTTTAGCCGGTACTGTGATCCCATAATCTGTGCAACCTAGACCTCTGAGACATCCACAGACATCACCAATAATGATTACAGCTGAAGAAACTAACTTGGACACTAAAGTGCCCACCTGTAACCAATGCCAAAACAGTCTATCCAAATGACACCTTAGGATGCACTGCCAGGAGAAATTCTTTTACTATGAAAGCAATCCTATAAAATTGGTATAGGTAACTGATCTGTCAGACGCACAAATGTCGGCATAGGGACACAAGAAGCATGAAAAAAAAAAACAATGTAACATGAATACCTCTAAAGGAACATAGTAACTCTCTAGCAACAGACCCCAAAGAAAAGAACATTAACAAAATGCCTGAAAAAAGATTCAAAATAATGAATTCTTGCTTCTACTAATTTTAAGGAAACTTAATGAGATAAGAGAATCCAGACAGACAATTCAGTGAAATTAGGAAGAAAATTCACAAAATGAATGAGAAATTCAGCCGAGATAGAGATCATAAAAACAAACAAACCACATAGATGTCTTGGAGCTTAAGAAGTCAATACATGGTAAACAGCACAACTTCATGAATATATTGGAAAAATAGGGGAATATAACCCAAATAAGCATCAGAGTTTTACTACATATTAGCCATAGGGCCCCATAAACTTTGTGGGTTGATGAAAGTGTTGCTAGAAGTGATGTAAAGGATGCATACTGGAAAAAGCCAATGCTGTATAACTCTGTACCCCATCACCATTTACTAATAAAGGAAAAAAAATCCATACACACATTTAAAAAAGAACTGAATACATGAAATAAAAAATACAAGTTAACAGCCTCAACAGCAGACTAGACCAAGCAGTGGAAAGAATTTCTGAGCTTGAAGACAGGTCTTTTGCAATAACCCAATCAGACAGGTAAATAAATAAATACATAAATGTATCAAAGAAGGCCTACAAGAACTCTCGGACACTCTCAGGAAGCAAATGTTCACATTACGGGTATTCAAGAAAGAAAGGAAAGGGTATAGAAAGCCTATTCAATGAAAGAACTGACAAAAAAATTCCAAATCTTGGGGAAGATGTAGACATTAGGCTTAACAGATTTAACCAAAAAAGATCTTCTCCAAGGTATATTATAGTCAATCCATCAAAAGTACAAGACAAAGACAGCATTCTAAAAATAGCAAAAGAAAAATGTCAAATCACACATAAGAGCATTAATTAACACTAAATTACTCAGCAGAAACCTTATAGGCCATGAGAAAATGCAGGGATATATTCAAAGTCCTAAAATAAAAAAACCTACTAATCAAGAATACTATTAGCCAGCAAAGCTGTTGTTGTTAGGTAGCATGGAGTTGGTGTCCAATTCATAGCGACTCTATGTATGTACAACAACAGGTAAAACTATTGTCAGAGCTTCTCTGCTGTTCATAGGGTTGCCAATGGCTGATTGTTTTTTGGGAGTGGGTTGCCAGGTCCTTCTCCCAAGCCTATAGCACCTGGTGTTCCCAGGTGGTCTCCCATCCAACTACTAACCAGGCCTGACCCAGCTTAACTTCCAAGATCTGACGGGATTAGATGCCACAGTGGCACAGCTGCAGGCAAAGCTAGTCTTCAATAAATGAAGGAGAAGTTAAGTCTTTTCTTTTTTTAATTAATAAATGTTGGTGGAGTATAGAGTAATATCTTTTGCTATATCCATTATGCAACTGTAAAATCACTGTTGCTTACACGTTCATCAACTTACATATTTTATAGAACCATATAAACTAAAGAGAAGGAAAGAAGAAAAAAGTAGGAATTTTAATATGTAATCAAAATTGTATGCAACCATGGGTTATATTCTCATTGACTTTTTTTCCTTTCCCCTATTTTTCCCATGTGTTCATATAGCTGCCTCATATATTTTGAGAGTTCCTCTCTCCCTTTACCCCTCTACATTATTTGCCCTCCTTTTTCACCTTTTCCCAACCTCTGCTCCCCTCCTCTTTCTACTCTGCTTATATTTTCCCTTTTTAGGCAAGTATGATTGCTTATTTTTATATATCTACATATGTATAGGGTTTTTTTTTTTTTCTTTAAGTTAGATTTAGTTCCTACATATGAGTGAAAAGGCCTGTGGCCGTACCACTATGGTGGCCAATCCCATCAGATCTTGAAAGCTAAGCAGGGTCAGGCCTGGTTAGTACTGAATGGGAGACTACTTAGGAACACCAGGTGCTGTAGGCTTGGGAGAAGGACTAAGCAACCTACTCCCTGCAAAACAACCAGCCACTGAAAACCCTATGAATAGCAGAGAAGCCTGACAATAGTGTTTTGTCTATTGTATGCAATGTCGCTATGAGTTGGACACCAACTCGATACACCTAAGAATGAGTGAGAACGTATGGTATTTCTCTTTTTTGGGACTGTGTTAGTTCCCTAAGATGATGTTCTCCAGTTCCATCCATTTTGCTGCAGATGACATAATTCTTTAATGTTGAGTAATATTCCATTGTGTATATACACCATAGTTTTTCAATCCACTCCTTTGTTGATGGACATCTTGGTTGATTCCATACCCTTGCAATTGTTAAGAGTGCTGCATTAAATATGGAAGTGCAGTTGTCTCTGTGGTAGGATGACTTATCTTCTTTTGGTTATATTCCCAGGAGTGGTACAGCTGGGTTGTATGACAGTTCTATTTAGTTTTCTAACGTGTCTCCATATTGATTTCCAAAGTGGCTGAACTAATTTATAGTCCCACCAGCAGTGTAAAAGGGCTCTTTTTCTCCACATCTTTGCCAGCATTTGTTATTATTTATCCTGTTAATCTTGGCCATTCTTACTGAAGTGAGACAGAATCTCGGTGTTGTTTTGATTTGCATTTCCATAATGGCAACAAATGGCTAGGGATATTGAACATTTTTTTCATGTGTCTATTGGCCATTCATACTTCTTCATTTGAGAACTGTCTGTTTAGTTCCATTCCCCATTTATTTATTGGGTTGTTTCTTAAGTTCTTTGTATATTCTAGAAACTAGTCCTATGTCAGATGTGTAGGATGCAAAGATTTTCTCCCATTCTGTGGGTTCCCCCTTTACTCTGTTGATTACTTCCTTTGCTGTACAGAGCTTTTTAGCTTCAAGTAATACCATTTGTCAATTCTTGGTGCAGTTTCCTGGGCAACTGGAGTCTTGTTAAGGAAATACTTGCCTATGCCTATGTATTGGAGCATATTTCCTATCTTCTAGTAATTTTAAGGTTTCTGGATTTATGTTGAGGTCTGTTATCCATTTCCAGTTGACTCTCCTACAGATTGAGAGATATGGGTCTATTTTCAGTTTTCTGCAAATGGATATACAATTTTCCCAGCACTATGTGTTGAAGAGGCTATCTTTTGTCCATGGAGCATCCTTTGCCCCTTAGTCAAAAATCAGGTGGCTGTAGTTGTGTGGGTGTATCTCTTGGTCTTAATTCTGTTCCCTTGATCTTTAAGCTTATTTTTGTGCTGATACCAAGCTGTTTTTGCCACTGTGCCCTGTAGTATAGTTTGAAGTCAGGTATGATTATACTTTCTATAGTATTTTTGCTGATTAGGATTGTTTTATCTATACGTGGTCTTTTGTGCTTCTATATGAATTTTAGGATTTTTTTCCTATTTCTGCAAAGTCTGTCATTGGAATTTTGATGGGTATTGCACTAAATCTGTAAATTTGTTTTGGTAGTATAGCCATTTTCACAATATTAATTTTCCTGATCTATGAGCAAGGGAGCTCGTTCTATCTTCTAGTATCTTCTGCTAGAGAAATAAAATCTTTTCAAGACCAGCAAAAATGGGGCCACAGCATTCCAGTCTGTAATTCCAGTTGACTCAGGAGGTGGAAGTACGAGGACTGCCATGTTTGAAGCTGGAGGCAGTCTGTAGAACTTAGTGAGACCCTGTCTCAAGATTAAAAATAGTAAAAAGGTTAGGGGTAAAGCTCAGAAGTAGAGGATTTGCAAAGTATGCATGAAGCCCTGGGTTCAGCCCCCTTGTACCACAAAAAATTTCTTAATTAAAACTTAATAAAAGCAAAAACTGAGGGAATTCATCACTACCAGAGTGAACCTGGGCAGGGGTTTACCTCAGTTGATTGAATGTCACTCGGTGCACACTGAGGCCCTGAGTTTGATCTCCAGCACTGTAAAAATGGGAGAAGGACCTGGCAACCCACTCCCAAAACAAGCCTGAAAAAATCAGTCATTAAAAACCCTATGAGGGTTGCCATGAGTCAGACCTGACTTGATAGCACCTAACAACAACATAAACAACAACAGAGAGGACCTAAAAGATATGCTTATGGGAGTCCTACACTAGAAGCAAAAGGAAGATAATTATCATCATTAAAATGTATGAAAGCACAAAACTCACTAGTAGAACAGGTACACAAAAGAAACATAATCAAACTTTATTAATACAGAAAACTACTAAAGCATAAAAATAAACAAAAGATGAAAAAACTAGAAAAAATAATAAAATGACAAGAGTATGTCTTTACTTATCAATAATAGCCTTGAAAGTGAACAGGTTAAATTTCTTAATTAAAAGATATAGGCTGAATAGATTTTTTAAAGAAGGAAGACACAACACTATATTGCAAGAAACCCACTTCACCTGTAAAGACACACAAAGACTAAAAGTAAGGGATGGAAAGGATGTATCAGGCAAAAAAATCAAGTATGAGTAGCTATACTGAGATATAATGGACCTTAAGTCAAAAACTTTAAGAAAGACAAAGATGGTCAGTGTATAATGATAAAGGGCCCAACTCAACAAGAGAAAATAACTAATATAAATATATACGCAGGTAACACTGGAGCACCCAGTTATACAAAACAAACATTAAGTCTAATAGGAAAGACTTTAATACAATAATAGTTGGAGACCTCAACAATACACCTTCATCAAATGGACAGATCATCCAGATTTAAAAAAAAAAAAAAAGACAGAGTTAAACTATACTATGGAACAAATGGACCTACACATATTTACCAAACATTTAATCCAAGAACTACAGAATACACATTCTTCTCATCAGCACATGGAATTCTCTAGGATAGATCATGTTAGGCCACAAAGTAAGTCTCAACAAATTCAAAGAAACTGCACAGATGGCTCTACAAATCAATAAATGTAATCTATCACATCAATATAATGAAGAATAACAATCATATGGCCATCTCAAAACATGGAGAGAAAGCATTCACTAACAGTCAACTTTCCTGCATAATAAAACCTACAAAAATTAGATGTGATAAGAAGGTAACGTAATAAGGACTATGTATGACAAACTCACAGCCTATGTCATACTATGTGGGAAAAAGCTGAAATTTGTTCCAAGATCAGGAACAAGACAAAGATGCTCAATTACTGTGCTCTGATCATCATACATTACATCCATGTATTAAAATGTCACACCGCACCCCACAAACACGTACAATTACTATGTAACAAAAATAAAAATATATTTTTAAAAAGTATACATGTAGAAAAGAAGACTGGAATAAAATATAATAAAAAAATTTTTAAACAGAAACAACCTTCATATCACACACTATACAAAAAAATAAACCTAAAATGGATCACTGACCTAAAGAGAAGAGTGAAAATGATAGTACAGCCAGTAAGGAAGATCATTTGACAATTCTTCAAAAGACTAAACATAACCCAGTAATTCTACCTCTAAGTATACAGCCAAGAAAAATGAAAACACATACCCACACAAAAACTTGTACACGAATGCTCACAAAAGCATTATTTATAATAGCTCCAAAGTGGAAACAACCTAAATGTGCATTATCTAAAAAACGGATAAACCAAAAATGGTACATCCATACAATGGAATGTTAAATAGCAATAGAAACAACCTATCAGTACATGCTACAACAAGGGTAAGCCTTGAAAACATGCTAAATGGAAGAAGCCAGACACAAAAAGTCATGTATGATTCCATTTATATGAAATGTTCAGTAATAGGTAAACCTATAGGAAAGAAAGTAGATTAGTGGTTGCCTAGGGCTGGAAGGGATGAAAGGTTTGGGAAGATGATAGCTACAGGGTATGGAATTTCTTTTTAAAGTGATGAAAATGTTCTAAAATTGACTGTGGAATTTCTTTTTAAAGTGATGAAAATGTTCTAAAATTGACTGTGATAACGGTACATGATTCTGTAAATACCATTAAATTGTACAACTTATATGAATTGATTTGTAGTACATAAATATACTCCAATAAAATTATTACAAGTCGGGCATGTATTACAAGTCATGGTAAACGCCTGTAATCCCAGCAACTAGGGAAGCAAAGGCAGTAACAGCACAAGTTCAAGGCCAGAGACAGCCTGCATAACTTAGTGAGACCCTCACTCAAAATAAAAAATGAAAAAATGGGCTGGTGGTACAGCCCAGTGGCAGAGCACTTGCAAACTATGTGTGAGGCCCTGGGTTCAATCCCCAAGTACCACCCCCCAAAAAACATATTATTAGAGAGAGAGAGAGAAAGAGTGAGAGAGAGTGAGAGTAACTATAAAATTTCTAAAGAAGCTGGGCACCATGGTTCATGCCTTTAATCCCAACGAGTCAGGAGGCTGAGGCAAGAGGATTGCAAGTTCCAAGCCAGAGGCAGTCTCCGTAACTTAGTGAGACTCTGTCTCAAGATAAAAAATAAAAAAGGTGGAGAGTGTACCTCATTAGTAGAGTGCTTACAAAATATGGGAGGCCCTGAGTTCAGCTCTCCCAATATCAAAAAAAAAAAAAAAAAAAAAAAAAAAAATTAGCTGAGCACAGTGGCTGTAATCCCAGCAACTCAGAAAGCTGAGGCAGGAGGATCACAAGTTTAAGGGCAAAGGCAGCCTGTGTAACTTAGAGAGATTCTGTCTTAAGATAAAAAATAAAAAATGGTCTGGGAGTAGTGGACGCTCAGTGGTAGAACACTTGCAAAGTATGTTTGAGGCCCTGAGTTCAGTCCCCAAGAACTGCCCCCCCCAAAAAAAAATTCTTTTTTTTTCCTATGAGAAAACATAAAAGAATGAAGTCAGACATGGCTGATACCTGTAATCCCAGCACTAGGGAGGGTGAGGCAGGAGGATCATGAGTTCAAGGCCAGCCTGGACTACATAGTGAGACCCTCTGGAAAGGAAAGAAAAAAGAAAAGGAAAAAAGAAAAGGGAAGACTTGTCTTTGGGTTAGGCAGATTTCTTAGAACACAAAAAGCATCATCAATAATTAAAAACTTGATAAAGTAGACTTTATCAAAGTTTCTATCTTCTTTGAAAAATAGTTTTAAAATATTGAAAAAGCAAGCTACATATCAGGAGAAATATTTACAAAACATCTATCTGATAAAGGATTTATATCCAGAATATATAATGAATGTTTACAACAAAATAATAAGATAATTCAAAATTTTTAATTGGCAGAAGAGTTGAACAGATACTTCACCAAGACTGATTAATGCCATTAAAAACAGGGATATCAGCTCAGCTCATCATCACTGAATCATAAGTACAAATTAAAACCAAAGTAAAGTACCACTATACGCACAAGAATGGTTAGATTTAAAAAGACTGAAAGCTGGGGATGTAACTCACTGTTACAGAGTGGGTTTAGCATGCATTAGGCCCTTGGTTCAATCCCCAGCACAAAAACCAAATGAACAAACAAAACAAAAACAAAGCACAACAAAACCACAAAAGATAAACAACAACAAAAAGACTGAAAATACCAAGTGTTGAAGAGATTACAGAGCAACTAGAACTCTCCACTGTAAATGAAAATGAAAAAATGGTACAGCCACTTTGAAAAACAGTTTGGCAGTTTCTTATAAGGTTAAGTATAAGGTCTTATACTTACCATAAGAGCCTGCAGTTCCACTTTTAGGTACAGTATATGTTCAAGAGAAATGAAAATATATGTCTACATAAAGATCTACACATTACTGTTATTTCACAGCAGCTCAGTCTTAATAGCTCAAAACTGGAAACAACTCAAATGTGCATCAATAACGAGTGGATAAATAAACTGTAGTAAATCCACTTAATGGACAATTACTCAGTGATTAAAAAAGAACAAATTATTGATATATGCAATGATGTATATCAATCATACAAGGACTATACTAACTGAACAAATAGAGGCACAAAAGAGTATATATTATATAATTCCATTTATTTGACATTCAAAAAAACAAAGTAAAATATAAAGACAAAGCAGATCAGTGGTTGACAAGGGCAGTAGTAAAGAAGCAAGAGTAAATGCAAAGGGGAGATGAGGGAATTCTGGGGGGTAATGAAAGTATTCTATGGTTTTATTGGGGTGAAGTAAATAAAAGACTGAAAATCTTTATCAACACTCATTAATATAGATATTTAATTGGGTGAATGTTAATGTAGGTAAAATTATCTTCAATAAGGTTGATTAAAAAAAAAAAAAAAAGAAGAATTAGTAGTTCCATTCCTCTTCTCAGGCCCACAGAAGTTTCCAAGGTCTTAGGTAATTCCCAAAAGGTCCCAACACCCAACTGGCACTACTTTTAAGATGTGACCCTAATTTCAACTTTTTACCTGCCTTAGGATTCGAAGTTAGCATTTTAGAATAATAAAACCCTAAATTTTGTGTATAGTTCTAAGAACAGAGATTATGCTGATATTTGAACCTATGTACCATCATCTCTAACTAACTTACAATTGATTCTTGTACAACTTTTCTAGCTCCCTACTAAAAAAAATTTTCCATTAATATTTAGCGGCTCATTTATGTGCAGGGGACAAATTCCACTTTTGGAGGCAGCAACTTTAATCATCAGGCCAACTCTCCCCCTGCCCCCAAGGTGCTGAGGATCAACCAGGGCCTTGTAGATGTTAGGCAAGCACTCTACCACTGAACTACATCCCCAGTCCTTCAGTCAGTTTTAAATACCTACAGTCTGTTTTCCAATATCTAACTACATTTTCTATAAATAATAATCAACATTTCTCATTATATCAACATTCCCAAAATAATCAAAGGCAAATAAAGCATCTGTGACCAAGAGAAAAATAAGCAAATTGGGGTATCAGTGTCAATTACATTTGAAGAACAAACAGCAGCACTCATAAAAGGGGCTGGCACACATTATTCAGAATTCAAGATGAGCTTTCCTGCATATCTGCAGTAACAACATATTGGAAAACTATAGAACAGCTCATGGGAATTGTATCCAGAGTACAATTAAGACCTTGAGGAAAACTAGAGTTAATCATGCACATAGACATCTCCAAAGAAATGAAAAAGAACAAGATGTAGAGAGGAGTGTAGGGAAGTATAGGTTCTAAAATGGACAAATCTCTGTATTACGCAAATATTTTGGAAGACAGCACCTTTTTATCTTGCTCTCTAGCTCCACAGAGTCAACAGTAAACAAGAGACTGCTAGTAACAATGAGATGTAGTAACCAGTAAAGAAAAACAAGCAAGCAAGCAAAAGAAATTCACATGTTTACAACAGACCAGAATGCAAACTTGAAACTGTCAGGAAATAAAACGAAATTGTACTTCAGTAAAAACAGGACAGGTCTTCATTACTGTGGTTCCCACCTGAAATAAATCAGGGTCAGTGTCTCTTGTCTATGTGTGAACCCGTCTTCCTGGTAGACAAACTGGCCTAGGTTACAGTCTTTTATTCTACTGCTGTAACATATTCATAGTAAGACTGGGGGAAATGAAAGCTAGATGTCTGAGGATCAAGTTGGGCTGACACTCACCACAAATTTCTCACCATTCTGCTCCACATGTTTGTATGTGGGGACCGATATGGGCACTGCTTGCTTTTCTGTGTAATCATAAAATGATTGTCCCAAGGAGTCGTCACTGGGATCTAGGTTATCTGCCTCATGAGGAGGTACAGACAACACTGTCAAGATCAATTCCTTCTCGCCTGCTCGGATCAGGTCCACCACCTGCTTGTGTGTCGCCCCCTCAACATTCACGCCGTTCCTAAGGGGAAAAAGGGAAAAAGACAATCCCATAAACCAGAAGGGTCCAAACACTTGCATCTCCGCCCTCCTGTCCCCACGCTGGTATCACACAATATGAACCATAAAATCAAAAGATTCATCTGGTTCTAGAAAAGTTGTTTGTCTTTACAGATTCTAAAGGAAAAAGCTATTTGTGAACTTATGGCAGGAAGAAAAAATGGAAACAGGTGAGAGGACCTACCCCTCTTCTCCTCTAGAATCCTACACAAACCTTCAGGAAGCACGTGGGAAAGAGGGTGAAACTGGGGATGAAAGAAAGCTTTTTACACTAAACAGTCCAATTTCCTCATCTAACTAACCACATGTACAATACAATCAAAGTGGCTTTTGACAATCTTTCCATCTGAACTGTAGCCTGTCCATTTAAACTTCATGGGAATTTTGTTAAAAGAAATTTCACAGAGTGTATTCCCTTGATTTGTAAATAGACACTCAAAAAAGTATGATTCAAGATGGTTCCTTTACATTTTATATCCAATTTCTCGCTGTATCTTCAAATTACTTAATTTCCCTTTATGTCAAATTTTATTACCTTAGGAGTTAAATCTTTTTACCCATTAGTTTCCTCTACCACTTGGGTTTTAAAAAGACAAGATTACCTGTTTAAAATTTCATTATCTGACCCAACTTTCTCTGTTCTATCACTTCAATTAATCTCTAAGGATTCTATCTACTTTTTTCCCCTGCTCTGTGCTATCTCATTTAAAGGCCTGTGTAATCTGTCCAAACTAAAAAATACATACCTATGGTTATCAACCTATTCATTCTCCTTCCGGTTTCATTGTGTACAAAAGGCTGAAATAAGGGAAAGTACAAAGTTTGGAAGAACAATAATTTTGCTTGGAAAGATGCTGAGTCTCATAAAACTCAGCAAACTGAACTACCTCCCCAGAATGCTGACCCAGCCTGCTGTCTCAGCAAAAACCACTGAGTAGTTGGGCTGGAGGTTCCCTACTATGGATAGCTATCCCAAGACAGGAAATATACACCTGGCTTCTAATCAATTTAACATTTAAAGCTATCTACCCTTTAGAGTTAAATTCATTTTTAGTTCTGGCCCAAACCATTAGGGTTTTTCCTTCCTAAAAATGATGCTAAGTTTGGGTAACAAGGCTTCCACACACTTTTCAGTCACTGGAATTGTCTCTGCCAGAGGCTGGTATCTAAAACATCCATTTATATAAACAGAACAGGCAGGAGATCACTAGCCTCCTTCTTTTTTAGGGGTTTAACAATCTAGCCAGTAAATTCAGTATTCTTGCCATACCACAATCTAAAAGTCTAATTTAACTAGCCAAAAAAAAAAAAATCAGTACTGTAAAAGAACATTAATAGCTTCTTTACTGATATAAATTTGGACTTGTTATTCAGACCAGGTCATATTAGAGATTTAAAAAAAAAAAAAAAAAAAAGACCAACTCTGATTATACAGCAGGGTGGTAAAATGAAAGGAAAGGGAGCTTTGAAGATCTACCTGACCTCAAATCCTGACCCTGCCTATTAGTACCAAAACTGGTCTTCATCAAATTATTTAACCTTTCTTAGCCTTGCTTTCCACATCTGTAAAATAGGGAGAGCAATAAGTCACTAACAGAGCTGTTGTGAAGATTAAAGTAATAAAACATGTAAACCGCCTTAAACAATGCCAGAACCCCTACATCAGAAGATATAAAAAGGAAAGAAATCCTTTGAGGATATAGCTCAGTGGTAGAATACTTGCCTAGAATGCACAAGGCCTTGGGTTCAATTTCCAATACCAGGAAAAAAAGTAAAAGAAATGTTATTTATGAAGGGATTTTGGTTAACTAAGAAATTGAAACCTAAATTTATGGGCTAGCAAAAGATTTCACCTAATTCTTTGGCCTTAATAATTCTGAGAAAAGATTTTTATTGTAGAAGAAATAAACTGAAAAAGCAAAGGTGAGAAATCGTCATAGTCCAGGCATGGTGGCCTGTAATCCCAGTGACTCAAGAAGGCAGAGGCAGGAGGATCACAAGTTCAAGGTCAGAAATAGTCTGTATAACTTAGTGAGACCCTGTTTCCAAATAAAAAAAAAAAAAATTAAAAATGGGCTGGGGGTGAAGTCCAGTGGTAGAGCACTTGTAAAGCCTGTGCAATGCCCTAGGTTCAAACCCCAAGTACAAACAACAAAAAAGAAAGAAAGAAAGAGAGAGAGAGAGAGAGAGAGAGAGAGAGAGGAAGAAAGAAAGAAAGAGAAAGAAAGAGGGAGAAAGGAAAAGAAAAAAGAAAAGAAAAAGAAAAAGAGAAATCATCACAGATTTCATCTATCCCTATTTAACCCTAGCTTACTCACAAATATCCATGTTAAACTTTTTTTTAACAAAATGGGGGAAACAGATATCTCAGAGACCGAACAAAATAATGCTCTATACTAATACAAGATTTTGGGTTAATGCAATCAATTTTATTTTATGAGATGCATTTTTTGTTTGTTTTCTGGGTTTTTGTTGTTTTGGGGTTTTTTGTTTGTTTTGTTTTTGAGACAGGGTCTCACCAGGTTACCCAGGCTGGCCTTGAACTCACAATCCTACTATCACCCTCTCAGCCTCCTGAGTGCCAGGATTACAGGTATATGCCCAGCTTCCTTGAAAAGGTTTTTAAATCCAAGGGACTCTGGTGATAGGCCTAAGAGTTAGTCAACCTACAAAATTTATATGTAAAATTGTATTTATAAGCATATTATCCATTTGTTTTCTGGGAAGAGTTTCCCTAGCTTTCAACAGCTTCAAACTAGAATATGAAATCTCCAAAAAGACTAAGAACTACTGCTTTCAAAACATACCTCAATCTAACCAGTTTTCAGATCAAAATGTACTTCTCCTTGGGTCACCCACAAAAATGATCCCTGAAAGTCTTCAGAGAAATTTAAATGAGGCTTATACCAAAGCAGCCCAAGAGCAAGGGAGTTTGCTTATGTTTCCTTTTCATATTTAAATTAGTAAGACTGCACTTCTTTTTTTTTTTTCCCTCTGGTACTGGGGGTTGAACCCAGGGCTTTGCGTTTGTATGCTCTGCAAGTGCTGCACCACTGAGCTGCACCTTCAGCCCATTTTTTTACTTTTTGTTTTTGAGACCGAATCTCACTAACTTACAAAGACTGCCTCTGGTCTCGAACTTGCGATCCTCCTGCCTCAGCCTCCAGAGCCGCTGGGATTACAGGCGTGCGCCACCACACCTGGCTATAACACGGCACTTCTAATGGGCTAACATTCCAAAAGCCAAGACAGGAAAGAACATCCAGTGTCATATCCTAAATACACTTGCTAATATTTATCTGGTTCAACTACAGAAAAAATGCTATACATTTCACAACTTAATACAAAGATAGAAATTCCTTCATTCTTCAGGTAATGAAATGAGGTCAGTGAAAACCCCAAGATGCCCAGTTTGAAAAGGGCTCTCCCTCCTCAAGAACTAAGAGGTCTTTACAGTCATAAAAATGTTAATCATAAAAATGTTTATATAGATACTCTTTTCAATAATAATGCTACTAAACCATGCTCAATTAGGTCTGGCCTCCAATTTGTACAATTCAGAAAACATAGTAAGTAAATGCAAAATATAAATTCTACAATAAGAGAGAACTTTCAGCAATACAGACTTCTGGTTCAAAGTATGTGTTTTGGAGTCAGACACACATGGGTTTGAATATCAACTACAGGCCACTTAACAAATAAGACCTTAACTAAATTACTCAACTCACTAAACTCTGATTTCCTAATCCACATAAAATGTGGCTAATAATACCTATAGCTAAAGGAGTTGTGAGAACTAAAATGAAATAAAGCTCTAGAACATAGTAACCTCAGTATTTGTTGGGCAACCAGGCTGGTAGAATTTTGGTTTCCATAATGATAAAAATCCTTTCTACCACTGATTTCTCTTACTTTTCTTCTGTCTTAGTAAAATAATCTAGTTGGAATTCATTTGAAAATAAATGGTTGAGCTCTCAACTAATAGTGAGGATGGCAAGATAGTGCATCAGAGAACTACTAAGTCTCACATATCACACAAAAGTACCTAGGGCCCAGTAGGATGAACCAATCTATATTATTTCCACAAAGAAAAGGCAGAAGCTTAACTGAACTATCAAAAAATATTCAACAGACATGTGATAAAGCAAATACAAATACAATCTGCACACAACTCTAATCCACATTTGATTTTGGAGCAGGCCACTAAAACTCTTAAAAGGATGCAAATTAGAATACATAGGTGCATGTTAAGTATAGCATCAAGGTAGTAAGTGTATGGGAACTCACTATATAATTCTTTCAATTTTTCTGTGTTTGAAACTATTCATTACAAAAATCCACAAATAAGATCAGAATTTTGTTTTCTTGGCTATCTAAATTGTACTCAAATCACTTGATGTTTTCAGCATTATAAAGATCTATTTGATAATTTTAATAAAATTCTCTTTTACATGAGGCCAACATTAGGCTCTAACAGAAAGGCAAGACTTCTATTCAACCAAAGTTATCCAGCTGGGGAAATTGCAAAGCTACTAAAAACATTCTCAGAAACAGGAGAAAAAGCTCTAAATTAGGGGTGTCCAATCTTTTGGCCTCAATGAGTAAAGAGGAATGAATAATCTTGGGCTGCACTTAGATTATATAATATAGTTAGGGCATAAACATAACAGGGGGGAGTCATGACAAAAACAAACACTAAAAAACACACAATGTTAAATAAAAGATTTTGTGGAGCTGCATGACTAGCTTTCCTGGACAGGCTGGACATGCCTACAATAGTCAGGATTTGTATTTTGCTTGTGAAGGAAGCTGAATATAATGAAACCGAGGTGTGGATAGAAATATGACAAAGTAAGTTATCACATATACTGGAGCAAGGAGTCATTCTACACAATAAGCAGAATACTGTTTTGATCTCCTATGATGGTGCAAAAAAGTAATTAAATGGTAATTAGTCCCTCAGAAGCAGCTTGTTAGACAATAAATTCTATAACTGCAAGCAATAAGACATACTTTTTAATTTTGTAGATTAAAACAATTTTGTAGAGTAAAATGGCTATATGCCCACAAGAATGGCTAAAATTTTTTTAAAAAAAGGAATGGAAATTGCCAAGGATGTGGAAATTCTGACACACTGTGGATGAGAACATAAAACCAATGCACCCATTTCTTCCAATACATTTATTACAAGATCCAGCAATTCCACTCCCAGGTATTAACTAAAGAAAAATGAAAACATGTTCATTAAACAGCTGTAGTTGAATTACTCATTGTAGCTCTATTAACAATATTCCCAAACTAAAAGCAGCCATAATTTCTATCAAAAAGTGAAAGATAAACTGTGGCATATTCATGCAATGGAGGGTATTATTGCACTAAAAAGGAACAAATTACTCATATCCACAACATAAATGAATCTCAAAAACAGAAAAAAAAAAAAAAAAAAAAGAATGTGATTGTTCAATTCCACTTATTTGAAGTTCCAAAATTATTCTATAGTAGAAATCAGATAACTGGTTGTCTGGAGTCAAGGGATGGGTATTAAATGTAAAGAGAGACAAGGAAGCTTTCTGTTTTTGTTTTGTTTTGTTTGCAGTGCTAGGGATCAAACCCAGGGCCTTGCACATGCTATGCAAGCACTCCACCACTAACCTACATCCCCAGTTCCAAGGAAGCTGTCTGAAGTGAATATAATATGCTATTACCTTCTTTGCAGTGGTAGCTAAATTGGCGTATTATTTTGTCAAGTCAAACTCTAGAGTGGGGGATATAGCTCAGTGGTAAGAGTGCTTGCCTAGCATGGGCAAGGCCCTAGGTTCAATCCCCAGCAGCACAAAAACAAAACAGAACCTGCCTGGCATGGTGATGCACGCCTGTAATCCCAGCAGCTCAGAAGGCACAGGCAGGAGGATTGCAAGTTCAAGACCAGAGGCAGCTGGGGTAACTTAGCAAGACC